>AWOL01S0022398.1:0-53515 GCA_000715115.1 Nicotiana otophora
GCGAAAATCGGATAATAATCAGAAGGATTCACATGGTGAAACTCTCTTAGGAATTTTGTCAAACACCTAGTATTCAAAATAGACTATAAAGCTCTACAATGGTAAACCATTCCTCCCTCAACCAATTTCAACAAGAAACTAACCAAAATGGTTCATTAATCCCACATACTACAAGCTATTGGCAGATGCATGGCCTAATTCCAATCCCACAATATACTTATGTTACACCCCGCAGTATTATGTCAATGTTACACTCTGCAGTATTACGACGATGTTACACCCCGTACTATTGTACGTTGGATTTGTCGTAAGATAATTGACATCATTTTAAGGACAAGATTATTTTGAGGTTACAAGTATTATGCTATTTCAAACAAGTGATAAGTAAATTCGTGAAGGTGAGAGGGTAAGCGAATCGAAGAAAATGAGTTTCGTCGAAATTTGATATTTTGGGATAAAATACGGTCCAAGCTATAATACCCCGTATTTATGGACTAGTACTATACCATATGACCACGATAGTAAGGTGTATAAAGTGTGTTAAAAGTAATTAGTATTTTAAGTAATTTGAGATAATTCTTAATTATGTGGATAATTGGTTAATTATTAGTTTTTAGTGGGAGGTTAACAAGGTAGTTGATTTTGGTGGATAAGCTTAAAGGGACATCACCCTCAACGTGGAAGCAAGGGGACTTAAGCATCAATGAGTCTTTGGTGTATTATTTTACCCAAGGCTTATTCGGAATAATCAATTTATAATGAGCAATACAGGACTTATAAGGCCATTGTGGGGTTCAATTCTAAAAGAGGAGTTTAGCCAACATACCTTGTTTGAGCTTTCCTTGAGTTACTACAATGTCCCAACATTTCTAGCAATAACCATCTATAGGAAGATAGCGAAAATCGGATAATAATCAGAAGGATTCACATGGTGAAACTCTCTTAGGAATTTTGTCAAAACCTAGTATGCAAAATAGACTATAAAGCTCTACAATGGTAATCTCTTCCTCCCTCAACCAATTTCAACAAGAAACTAACCAAAATGGTTCATTAATCCCACATACTACAAGCTATTGGTGGATGCATGGCCTAATTCAAATCCCACAATATACTTATGTTACACCCCGCAGTATTACGTCAATGTTACACTCTGCAGTATTACGACGATGTTACACCTCGTAATATTGTACGTTGGATTTGTCGTAAGATATTTGACATCATTTTAAGGACAAGATTTTTTTGAGGTTACAAGTATTATGCTATTTCAAACAAGTGATAAGTAAATTCGTGAAGGTGAGAGGGTAAGAGAATCGAAGAAAATGAGTTTCGTCAAAATTTGACATTTTGAGATAAAATACGGTCCAAGCTATAATACCCCGTATTTATGGACTAGTACTATACCACATGACCATGATAGTAAGGTGTATAAAGTGTGTTAAAAGTAATTAGTATTTTACATAATTTGAGATAATTCTTAATTATTTGGATAATTGATTAATTATTTATTTTTAGTGGGAGGTTAACAAGGTAATTGATTTTGGTGGATAAGCTTAAAGGGACATCACCCTCAATGTGGAAGCAAGGGGACTCAAGCATCAATGAGTCTTTGGTGTATATAATTAGTGGCATATTTAGAGATTTTTGGGCAAAATAATCCCCAAAAGTGGGGCCCACAAACTTCAAAGATAAGAGATTTTCATACATCTTTTAAGTGAGATGCTTATGTTGCTAAGCAATGGATGAAATCTCAAACAAGAGTTTATATGAAACTTCTTAATACTATAGAAATGTAAGATTTGCGATTCTAAGGAAGTACGGTGCAATCTTTCTCAAGAATATCATACAGAGTTTTCCCTATTTCGATCTCGTCGTTACGTGTTTCGACGCAATTGGCGTGCGTTAGAGGGATTGTCAAGAGAATCGGCTCAGGTATGTTAAGGCTATCCCTTCTTTCCTTTTAACATGATTCATACGATACAAACGAAATGAGCAAACACACAGCTTTCATAAATACCTCTATTCATAGAAGCACTAGGGGTGCCTATGCTATTGAATTCCCATGTGTCTTATTATTATATCTTTTGTTCATGGGTCTCAGAAAAATGCGTAATTGATAAAATTTATCCGAAGACATATTGATTTTATAACATTATGAGAAATCTTATTAACTCACTTTTTATGCATTTCATTCATTTATATATGTACATTGACCCATGACCAGATGGAGTTATATACGCGTATATTATAAGTATATGGGATATGGAAAAAGGTTACGCCGTTATATACGCACCACCACCTGATCAGCTGGTATACGTTGATGATTTTGCCCACAGTGGCCGAGATGATATGATGGGATGCCCTCAGAGGCATGATGATGTTATGTATGCATATACCTATTCATGATATGACATTTATATGCATATGCATGACATTATAAATGTTTCACGTGTCACGCCCCAACCTCGGGGAGCGCGACCAGCGCTCAATCGAGTGAACTCGATCGAGCAAGACTATTAGCCCTTTCCTACCTGACTCATTCATAATCCAAGAAGGGAACGCATCACCATTTGTAAAACAGGGGAGAGATCATTTATATAAATATATAAACGTTGCTAGTTCATTTTTCATTATATACATTATGTCATAGTTATGTTTCTAAAATACAACTCGATCCAACAACCACCCCAACATACATACATGACCCACATAAACATCTACGGAGCCTCTAAGGGTACAAAAGAGCAACATGTCAATGCCGGCAACAAGGCCCCGACTATACCTCAAAATATGAAAACTTATACAAAAAAAGGACTATATGACTTCAGGAAGAAATGAGGCTCACCAAGACTGCTGTAATGAGTGTGAGGGAGAACACCACTACCTGCGATCAGTGCTATCTGCGATGGAACCACTTACATCCATTCAAAGATGTAGCGCCCCCGGCAAAAGGGACGTTAGTACTGTCGAATAGTACTAGTATGTAAGGCAAACACCAATCATAGTAGAATGAACAATAGAAGGCAGTCATAATAATCAATAAGTACTTCATAGAAAGACAAAGAAACACCAAGTAAGGATCACATAGTTTCCAATTCAATCTTTCCATCTTTTAGGTTAATAATCTTTAGGGCCAAAGCCACAACTCACAATGCCACCGTGTTTTTACACGGAGTCCGGTCTCGGCCCGACCGACTAAGCCATCTCAAGTGAGACATATCCATATCCACAACGTAAATCAATAATTCCAACATAAATGCCACCATGTGTACAACATGGCGTCCGATCTCGGCCCGATCGGCTAAGCCATCCCACTCGATACATAACCTCTTTCAATTGTTCACTCAATTCACATTTCTTTGCCATCTTTCATTACATGGCACAAATAGCCTCATTTATTAAGTAGTTCTTGGCACTTGGGAACGTTTTACAATTCAAGTCTTTCCCTTTTTATTCGTTCCAATAACGTCATCATTCATGTCGATAAGTACCATCACATAAGGCATTGCACACATAAGGGAAGGAGCTTGGAAAAATCATACTTACGTTCTCAAACAGCATGATGACATGGTAAACATCTAAAACAATTAGGGAACATGAATCTTTCAACCCAACACATTAAGGCAAACAATTCTAGTGAGATCAAGTCGGAACTTGCACCAATTATTCGGACACTAGGAGTTCGATTATAGGAAGAAAAGAGTTAGCCATACATACCTCAATCTATTTTAGCAATATACGAATTGAACCCAAAATTAGGAAAACGTTCATGGTTCTAGTTCACTTCTTATTTTTCCCACACTCTTTATCACATGCATGCAAGATAAACAACCCTCACACCCATGAACCATCCTATTAATACCCCATTATAGCTATGTTTGAAATTAAGAGCTGGGGTGATGAAGTCTTACCTTTTTGGATGAAGAATTTGGTACTCTACTTGAATATTTCCAAGCTTTGAGTGATGGTTGAAGATTAATTGATGGGAATTAGGCCCTCCCTGTAAAACCCTCTCTCTCACACTAGAAATCTCAGAAATGAGCTTTGAAATAGACTAAATGGGTGTTTTAACGGAATGGGGGTCGAGTTTTAAATTAAGAAAAATGGTGCCCCGACACAGGTCTGCAGTCGCATATGCGACCGCATAATGGTTATGCGGTCCGCAATGTGACCGCAGAAATGGCCCTCAGGGGCCTGAACTTACGGCCCAGGTATGTGACCAGTAGGCGGTCCGCATACTCGTTCTGCAGTCACATAATGCACCGCAGAACTCCCTCCGTAAAAACTCAAGAGGGGTTATGCGATCGATATGCGGTCCGCATAGTGGTTATGCGGTCGCATAATCGACCGCAAAGCTGACCTCAAATTGGCCAATGTACTGCTTCACTCTGCAGCCATTATGCGGTCCAGCAAAGTGATTATGCGGCCGCATAATGTACCGCAGAAAAGCGTCCTTTTGCGAAACATTTTCCTCTAAGTCTATGGGGTACTGTTCAATCCAAAAAGTCTGAACCACGAAACACCAAGATTTCTACTATAATAACGCAGGAATCTATCTTGGCACCACGAAACCTCAAGTTTTTGGCTTAAATTTTTACGGGTCCTTACATTCTCCCCCACTTAAGATCATTCGTCCTCGAATGAGGATCAAGGTTTGCTTAACACAGTTTCAATTGTACCACATAACATCAGCCCCAGATTTGCCTAACTTCCTAACTTTTGAAAATTTCGCCAGAGTTTCCTTTGTATCTAGGCCTATCCACCTGTCAGAGAGCCCCCGAAACACACCTTTGCAACATATATAGAATTAAATGACATAACAAAATGCAAAAATAACACCAATGGAAGCCTCATAGGGGGCATATAACTAGAAAGAAGTGTCTTTATATGAGTCTAACAAGTGATACAAAATTCTGGGGGGGACAACTTTATAGAGTTATTACATGGCTATTCAAATAAATGAGGGTACTTCGTTTTCATTTCATTCTCGGCTTCCCAAGTATCTTCTTCGACTTGCTGGTTTCGCCATAATACCTTTACAGATGCAATTTCTTTGTTCCTCAACTTTCAGACCTGTCTATCAAGAATAGCAACCAGAATCTGTTCGTATCACAGTTCTTCACTAATCTCGATGGTCTCAACTGGCACGATAGCAGACGGATCTTCAACTACCTTCTTCAACATGGACACATGGAATACCTGGTGCACTAATGACATCTCAGGTGGTAGATTAAGCTTGTATGCCACCTGACCTATCCTTTGAGTAATTCTATACAACCCGACATACCTCAGACTTAATTTCCCTTTCTTTCCAAACCGCATGATCCCCTTCATGGGAGATACCTTCAAGAACAACCAATCATCTTCCTTGAACTCTAAGTCTCTGCGACGAACATCCGAATAGGATTTTTGACGACTCTGTGTTTTCAACCGCTTTTTTATGATCTTAACCTTTTCCATAGCCTGATGCACAAGGTCCGGTCCTATTAATTCTTCTTCTCCAACCTCGAACCACCCAATCGGCGATCTACATCTTCTACCATACAAGTCCTCAAGTGGCGCCATCTGAATACTAGCATGGAAGTTGTTGTTATAAGCAAATTCTACGAGCGGCAAATGATCATCCCAGCTACCCTTGAAGTCCAGCACACAAGCACGCAACATATCCTCAAGCGTCTGAATAGTCCGCTCTACTTGCCCGTCAGTTTGTGGATGGAAAGTTGTGCTAAGATTTACCTGCGTACCCAAAACTTGCTGAACTTTCTTCCAAATATTAGCTGTGAACTGGGCCCCTCGATCGGAAATGATAGAAACTGGAGTGCCATGAAGCCTGACTATTTCCTTGATATACAATTGAGCATATTATTCCGCGGTGTCGGTGGATTTAACTGGCAAGAAATGAGCTGATTTCGTGAGTCGGTCCACGATCACTCAAATTGAGTCAAACTTAAGCGGAGTGCACGGTAACCGTACCACAAAATCCATATTGATCATTTCCCATTTCCACATTGAAATTTCTATACTCTGTGCTAACCAGCCAGGCCTTTGATGCTCGGCCTTCACCTGTTGACAGTTTGAACATTTTTCCACAAAGTCCGTCACACCCCTCTTCATATCATTCCACTAGTAAACTTCCTTGAGGTCATGATACATTTTCGTAGAACCTGGGTGCACGGAATATCTAGAAGTATGAGATTCTGCCATGATTCTTTCCCAAAGACCATCTACGTTTGGAACACATAGTCGTCCTTGGTACTGTAATTTACCGTCATCCATGCCAAGAAAAAAGCCGTAGTCTTGTGTTTATGAATCCCTTCCTTCAGCTGCACCAACACTGGATCATTGTATTGCTTCTCCTTAACCTCCGTCACAAGCGATGATTCTGCCCTATTCCTCATAATCACTCCCCTTTCATTAGAGTTCGCAAGACAAACTCCTAAACTGCCCAACTGGTGAACCTCCCAGGCCAAGTGGCTTTGACATGCCTCTAGGTGAGCCAAACTACCCATATATTTCCAACTAAGAGCATCCACCACCACATTAGCTTTCCCCGGATGATACAAAATATCGATGTCATAGTCTTTCAGCAACTCAAGCCACCTTCTCTGCCTTAAGTTCAATTCCTTATGCTTGAAAATGTATTGAAGACTCTTGTGGTCCGTGAATACATCTACATGGACTCCATACAAATAATGACGCCAAATTTTTAATGCAAAAACTACCGCAGCAAGTTCTAAGTCATGAGTTAGATAGTTCTTTTCATGATTCTTAAGTTGCCTTGAAGAATATGCTATTACCTTACCATGTTGCATTAATACACACCTAATACCGATCCTTGAAGCATCGCAATACACCACAAACCCTTCGGTACCCTCTGGCAGGGTCAATACAGGCGCCAAAGTCAATCTTGATTTCAATTCCTGGAGGCTCCTTTCACAAGCATCGGACCACTGGAACATAACCGCCTTCTGCATCAATTTAGTCAATGGATAGCCAAGAGTGGATAACCCCTCCACGAACCTCCTATAATACCCGGCCAAACCCAAGAAACTGCGAATTTCTGTTGGAGTAGTAGGTTTAGGCCTATCCTTCACCGCTGCAATCTTTTGAGGATCAACCTTAATTCTTTCTCCGGAGACGACATGACCCAGGAATGTAACAGATTCAAGCTAAAATTCACATTTGAGAACATTGCATACAATTGATGTTGATGAAGAGTTTGCAAAACTGCCCTGCAGTGATCGGCATGATCCTCTCGACTTCATGAATACACAAGGATGTCGTCAATGAATACTATCACAAAGGAGTCGAGGAACGGCTTGAAGACTTGATTCATAAGATCCATGAAAGCTACCGGGGCATTTGTTAGCCCGAAAGACATTACCAAAAATTCAAAGTGCCCATACTGGGTTCTTGGAATATCCTGCTCCCTTACCTTCAATTGATGGTACCCGGACCACAAATCAATTTTGGAGAAGAGCTTAGTACCTTGTAATTGATCAAACAAATCATCTATTCTAGGCAATGGGAATTTGTTTTTGACTGTGACTTTGTTGAGTTGCCGGTAATCAATATATATCTGCAGCAACCCATCTATCTTTCTGACAAAGAGAACCGGTGAGCCCCAAGGTGACACACTCGGTCGGATGAAATCTTTCTCTAGCAAATCCCCTAGTTGCTCCTGTAGCTCTTTAATTTCTTCCGGCGGCATTCTATATGGTGAAATGGATATAGGCTGCGTGCCCGGCATCACATCAATCCCAAAATCAATCTCCCTGTCTGGAGGAATTCCAGGGAGCTTATCCGTAAATACATCGGGGAATTCATTCACAATTGGTATAGATTCAAGGGTAGGCACCTCAGCAGTGGTGTCCGTAACTCGGACCAAATGATAAATGCACCCCTTCCTGATTATCTTTGTGGCCTTAAGGTAAGAAATAAACCTACCTTTGGCATAACATTATTCCCCTCCCACTCAACAGCTGGCTCGTTAGGAAACTCAAGCCTCTTAATTCTGGCTTGGCAATCGAGTTTGCAAAATATGAATAAAGCCAATTCATTCCAATTATTACATCAAAATCAATCATCCCTAGTTCAATAAGATCAGCCATGGTATCCCGACCACGCACCGTGACAACACAATCCCTATAAACCCGTGCAGCCATAATAGACTCGCAAACCAGAGTAGATACAGAGAACGACTCATGAAGTTGTTCAGGTTCTATCCTGAAACTCATAGCAACATAAGGAGTAACATAGGACAAAGAAGATCCGGGATCAATAAGGGCATACAGATCATGAGATTGAACAGTCAATATACATGTGACGACATTTGAGGAAGCCTCAGCACTCTGTCGACCACTCACAGCATAGAATCGGCTGGGTCCTCCCGAACTTTGTGCACCACCCCTAGCTGCACCACGCCCTGTGTGTGCTAAAGAGCCTCGAGCTGGAGGGGGTGCTGAAGATGTAGCAGCTGTAGGACTGGATGACTGAGATGTGCCCCTGCCTGTACCCTGACGGGATGTACGACACTCCCTATGAATATGACCTCTCATCCCGCATCCGTAACATACTGGCATATCCAGGTAGCAAACTCCCGAATGTATCCTCCCACACTTAGGGCATGGGGCCCTCTACTGCTATTGGAATCTCCCTCCTGATCAGCCCTGATGGTGGGTTTCCCTGCTGCCCTGACCGGGCCTAAAACGACTCCTCTGCTGCTGATCGTGCCCTGATGGTGGGGCACTAACTGAAGACTGATCATAAGACTGGGGCAGCCCTGATGATCCTCCCAAAAAGCTGATCTCCCACCTCCGAATGAATCCCTTAGGTTGCCCGCTGATCGGGCCCTACTACTACTTTCCTGTTCCATCCTGAACTTTAACTTTCGAGCCTCTGTAGCTTTGGCAAATGCTACCATCTTCCCATAGTTCATGTCGGAATTTAGAGCAGCTATGGCAGCCTCGTTAATAACCAAAGGGCTAAGGCCTTGCACAAATCGACGCACCCTAGTCTCCATAGTCGGCATCATATGAGCAGTATACTTTGATAGGTGCACGAACTACATGTGATATTCCCACACACTCTTACTACCCTGTTTAAGGGTCTCAAACTCCACAGCATGGGCTGCCTTAGTCTCGGTAGGAAAGAAATGGTCTATGAAGGCATCCGCAAACTCACTATATCCCGCCGGAGGGCTCCCCTCCTCACGGGAATCCTCCCACATCTCAAACCACCTATATGCCACCCCTTTCGGAGGATAAGAGGCCAACTCTACTCCCTCTATCTCCGTAGCATGCATAACTCGGAGAGTCTTATGTATCTCATCAATAAAATCCTGAGGGTCTGCCCCAGTATCAGTACTTGTGAACACTGGAGGGTCTAACTGAATGAACATGTTTACCCTGGAACCGGAAGAATCTCCTTGCAAGCTAAATGAGGTGGGTGCAACATTTGTCTTCTGAGCATGGGAAGCTAATAACTGAGTCAGCGTCTGAATAGCTCCTCTAAGATCTCCATCAGAAATACCGGGACCGGGAGCTGGGGCTGGAGGTGGAACGGGTATACCGGCGGGACGGGTTGTGGCACCCTCCGTGGGTGTAGGAACTGGGGTAGTCTATTCTGGAATAGACAAATTAGGCAGTGTGATAGAAGGGGGATTATCCTCACCCACATTATCAAGTAAGGGATCAACAACCACCCCTGGGGTGGTATTGGCTTCTTGGCCAATTCTCGCTCTCTTCTTAGGTGCCATTTACTGAAAGTTAGAACAATGCACGAGTTAAGGGAAAACAACCTCACGTTCCGCTCTATCGCACGATATAGAACAATAATGAAGGGTATCATTCTTAAATGTCCAAGTAGCCCCCTAATTATAGATGTGGTCGACAACACACCGATAAGAAGGGCTCTATTAGACACGGCTCTGAGACATCCTAGGACACTTTAAAACTTTAGGCTCTGATACCAAGTTTATCATGTCCCAACCTCGGGGAGCTTGACCGGAGCTCAACCGAGTGAACTCGGTCGAGCAAGCCTATTAGACCTTTCCTACCCGACTCATTCATAATCCAAAGAGGGAACGCATCACAATTTGTAAAATAGGGGAGGGATCAGTTATATAAATATATAAACGTTGCTAGTTCATTTTTCATTATATACATTATGTCATAGTTATGTTTCCAAAATACAATTCGATCCAACGACCACCCCAACATACATACATGACCCATATAAACGTCTACGGAGCCTCTAAGGGTACAAAAGAGCAACATGACAATGCCGGCAACAAGGCCCCGACTATACCTCAAAATATGAAAACTTATACAAACTACATGACCCAGGAAGAAATAGAGCTCACCAAGACTGTTGTAATGAGTGTGAGGGAGAACACCACTACATGCGATCAGCGCTATCAATGATGGAACCACCTACATCCATTCATAGATGTAGCGCCCCCAACAAAAGGGACGTTAGTACTGTCGAATAGTACTAGTATGTAAGGCAAACACCAATCTTAGTAGAATGAACAATGAAACAAAGAGAAGGAAGTCATAATAATCAATAAGTACTTCATAGAAATACAAAGAAACACCAAGTAAGGATCACATAGTTTCCAATTCAATCTTTCCATCTTTTAGGTTAATAATCTTTAGGGCCAAAGCAACATCTCGCAATGCCACCTTGTTTTTACACGGAGTCCGGTCTCGGCCCGACCAGCTAAGCCATCTCAAGTGAGATATATCCATATCCACAATGTAAATCAATAATTCCAACACAAATGTGACTATGTGTACAGCATGGCATCCGATCGGCCCGAACGTGAGACACAACCTCTTTCAATTGTTCACTCAATTCACATTTCTTTCCCATCTTTTGTTACATGGCACAAACAGCCACATTTATTAAGTAGTTCTTGGCATTTGGGCACATTTTACAATTCAAGTCTTTCCCTTTTTATTCGTTCAAATAACGTCATCATTCATGTCGATAAGTACCATCACATAAGGCATTGCACACATAAGGGAAGAAGCTTGGAAAAATCATATTTACGTTCTCAAACAGCATGATGACATGGTAAACATCTAAAACAATTAGGGAACATGAATCTTTCAACCCAACACATTAAGGCAAACAATTCTAGTGAGATCAAGTCGGAACTTACACCAATTATTCGGACACTAGGAGTTCGATTCTAGGAAGAAAAGAGTTAGCCATACATACCTTAATCTATTTTAGCAATATACGAATTGAACCCAAAATTAGGAAAACGCTCATGGTTCTAGTTCACTTCTTATTTTTCCCACACTCTTTATCACATGCATGCAAGATAAACAACCCTCACACCCATGGACCATCTTATTAATACCCCATTATAGCTATGTTTAAAATTAAGAGCTGGGGTGATGAAGTCTTACCTTTCTGGATGAAGAATTTGGTACTCTACTTGAATATTTCCAAGCTTTGAGTGATGGTTGAAGATTAATTGATGGGAATTAGTCCCTCCCTCTAGGACACTCTCTCTCTCACACTAGAAATCTAAGAAATGAGCTTCAAAATAGACTAAATGGGTGTTTTAACGGAATGGGGGTCGGGTTATAAATTAAGAAAAATGGTGCCCCGATACAGGTCTGCGGTCACATATGCAACAACATAATGGTTATACGGTCCACAATGTGGCCGCAGAAATGGCCCTCAGGGGCCTGAACTTACGGCCCAGGTATGAGACCAGTAGGCGGTCTGCATACTTGTTCTGCGGTCGCATAATGCACCGCAAAACTCCCTCCGCAAAAACCCAAGAGGGGTTATGCGATCGATATGCGGTCCGCATAGTGGTTATGCGATCGCATAATCGACCGCAAAGCTGACCTCAAATTGGCCAACGTACTGCTTCACTCTGTGGCCATTATGCAGAGAGTGAATTTCTATTATAATAACGCAGTAATCTACCTTGGCACCATGAAACCCCGAGTTTTTGGTTTAAATTTTTACGGGTCCTTATATCATGATTCACAGAGCTATTCAGACTTACAGGTTGAGTCTGTTCCTCCATGTCTATTATATACTGCTTTCGTACCTTACATACTCAGTACTTTATTTGTATTGACGTCCCTTTTGCCTGGGGACACAGCGTTTCAGGCCCGCAGATGCCGATAGACAAGTTGATAATCCTCCAAGTAGGCTATCAACTCAGTAGAAGGTGTTGGTGCACTCCATTTGTTCAGTATGATTTGTACATGTATTGATTGGTATGGCGGAGCCCTGTCCCGACCTTTATGACATTTATGTATTCTTAAAGGCGTATAGACAGAAGTCATGTATATGGATACTTTTATGGCCTTGTCGGCCTATGTTTAGAGTATACAAATGATCATGTCGGCCTTATAGGCCCGTATGTCATATGTTTAAGTCGGTACATCATGTTGGGTCATCATATGTCGAGTAGTTTCTCATGTTTTATTCTACTTATCTCACGACAGCCTTTCTGACTCATTTATCTATGATAGTATGATACGAAAGATACGTTACATTGGTACTCGATTGAGTAAGGTACCGGGTTGAGTAAGGTACCTATCGGTTTGGGGCGTGACAAAAGTGGTATCAGAGCAGTTATGTCCTGGAGAGTTTACAAGTCGTGTCTAGTAGAGTCTTGTTTAAGGGTGTGTTGTGTACAACACTTATAAGCAGAAGGCTATAGGGTATTTAGGACTGTCACTCTTTGTTCTTACTCTAGATCATGTGGTAGAGCTCAGTTGTAAGAATTCAAACTCCTAACTTCTATTTTATTTGTAATACAATGATACCTACATCCAGAAAGACATTTGGTAAGAGATGTAGTTGTGGAAGATTTGAGTTAGAGGAACTCAATTTTGCATAATGCTTATGATGAGTAAATGTGAGGTCTTCAATAGATCATGTGTGTACTAAGATGTGTAAGCTTCTTGATAAGGAGCCCTAAGGTATGAATATCTATCCACCCATATGGTTTAAAGCAATAAGAGAATCTCAAGGTAGATACAAGTTTCAACAAGTAAAAGAAGCAAGGTAAAGATGGGTACGAGGTACCAAATTAATGAAGATTATCAATATTACAATTCAGGCAGCAAAATATAAGCATTTTGAGTTACCTTCAACAGTAACAAATGTATGTACAACCGGCCACACCCATCTCAGTTATGCCCTATGGGAGCTAACAAATATAGTTTAAAAGAAGGATGGGATATCAGGATCCGGCTGGGGTTAGAGTAACCCAAAATGGTGGGTGGATTGTCTGCATTAGTTGACATTTTCGAATAATATTGCAAATGTGCTAATAGATCTCCTTGTGAAACACCCAGCTGGTGCACTCTAGAATAGTATATCTAGATAAGAATACTAGAATGTTCAAAAAACAAAATTTACAAAGATAGGCACTCGAAGCCTGGAAGGGATATATATTATCTTAGTGTGGCTCCTGTCCCTAGTAGAGAAAGAATGTTAGGCAATCCGAATAGCCAGTGGATGAAGTAAGGGGAGCTAAAAGCAAAGAAATGTCTCGTTGAAGTTTTCAAAATAAAGTGATAGACAGAAATATTAGCAGGGAAATAAGAAAAGAGTTAATAAAGCATTACGAGTAAAATTTGATACATGGATGACAACGGTAAAAATAAAATGACAGTATTGGAGAGTCTATAGTCAAGTGAATGAAAGGACGAGAGGTGACAGGCCTTGAGACAACAAAAGAGTATAGGCTATAAAGTCATACCCTCATTTTGAGAAATACGTTTGTGACTATAACGTGATTACCAGAATGAAAAGTTATACAGCATAGTAACAGAAATCAGTATGGGCTGGTGAATAAGATAAACTAAACATGAATTAGGGACTGAGTGATTTGATAATAGTCAACAACATGAGAATTTCAGAGATTGTGTTCCAGCAATAATAGAATGAACGACAGAAGAATAACCTTTAAAGGTCATTCCGGAAGACGCTTCCCTAAAGCAAGCAATGTGAGCAAAATTAAACTTAAGTGACTATGTGTGCTAGTTACACTAGGTGTTACCCTCGTGAGTAAGGAATTTTGCTATCCTTGGTATAGAAGGATTACCGCAAGGCGAGTAAGGGCCATCGATGATGTATAGGTAGATTGTCATAGCACTAAATCTTAGTACTCCCCTAAAGGTGGGAATATGGAGTGATATGGCATTAAGTTAGAATTAAGGGGTTCTAGTAACTATGGAATGATGAAGGAAGAATGCGACAAAAATGAAAAAGGGATGATATTGCACTTATTCAAATCCTACAGATATGCTATGATTCCAGAATATTATACAAGCACGACGTCAAGGAGAGGAAGTAAGGGTTCCTGCCCGAGATGTTATTGAGTTCCTGCCCGAGATGTTATTGATAAATAAGGAGCCAGTACGAGAGGTAAGTTAAGACAAAGGAAATAACCCAAGAAAGATTATGCGGAATATTGATATGAGAATGGGCCAATGAGTAGTTAGTAGTTAATTCAGGAAGAGCATAGTTATGGTTTAGACAAGAGGATACAGACAAATCCGCAGATCGTGCAAGATAAACATAGTGAACCCCAACATGGGGAATTCAGTCTCGCAGATATGACATCATGATACTTGAGAAATATTCAGATAGGAGTTGGGGTAGTTAAAGGTATCGTATAAGTGTTACGGAAATAAAAGAGAGTGCCACTGGGAAGACAGTAAAAAATTTCAGTTCAGAAGCAACCCTACAAGCACAAGGGCATGGAGGTAAGTAACTACAGATAACTATAGGCGAGGAATAATATCAACAATTCCATCGAGTATACGATGTAGTAAGCTCGCAGCTTTACAAGAGCCAGAAGGTATCCCTAAGTACTACAACAAAAGACTAGCAGAGGAAATAAGGAAGGAGGCTTCAACCTAAGCATAGTAACTTGAAGAAGAAATGGTTTTGTAATAGCAACCTCACTACAACATTGTATGCACTCCATAAGAAAGTGGCACCTATCGTGGCTAATAAGCGGGAAGTGAAACAAAAAGTAATATTCAAGATCATATGAGTTGCACAAAAATTTTGGCATGCGTGGGAACTAAGATAAAGCCAGTTAAAAGAGTACTAGCCTCATAAGAAGTCAGTATGAAGCTCCTACAAGATTGTGTATGCACCAGTGGTACAAGTATTATAATAGAGCTTCAAGCTATGGATGTGAATTATACCTATGTGGGGGGGGGGGGTCATGAAAGAGATAGAAGATACGATGTGAGATTTTAAGGTAAGTAGGTAAAGGTGAACAACGTACGAGATACTCAGGTGCAGAAGGTTGTGAAGTATCCATACTTCAGATAGAGTGCTAGAAGCGCTGGGATTCAGTATCCAGGAATGAAAGCGGTGTCATTAGTGGCATACCTTCTAGCCTATGGTTTCTAGGTACCGAGAGTTCTAGTAAAGAAGGGTTAGAGATGATGTGATGTCTCGCTTGATGTTCCAGAATAACATAAGTAAATCCATGGTGCAAGCAAGTTAATGGAAGGTTGCGAGTAGTATAAATAGATACGTGTAGGTCGCAAGCTAAAGTATGATAGAGCGACAAGGTTTTAGGAAGACAGAAGTAAGGATAAGAAAATGTGAGTGAGAAGGTGACGAGAATAAATAAATCCTCGGGATTAAGCCCATAAAAACAAGAGAGCTTATGGTTTCTCTAAGTTATAGAAAGCTCATTATAGCCTGAATGAACTCAAAGGAGTCTAAGACTAGTAGTATTTAGAAGAGATCGAATGTTGCCCTTGTAGTAGAATAAGGGTGTAATGGTGATAGATAAAGGATGATGTTTGGGCCTTCGATTGAGTAATGATTGGAAAAAAAGGGATTTCATGGATGGCACAGGATTAGAATACACCCCCCTATAAGATGAATCACGTAGGAATGCCATGAAATACGGTTATTAAAGTATAGTATCACCCCTAGGTGGATCAGGAAAATCACTTCAAATGTACCTCGATGAAACGTGAGTCCTAGTGGCAATGTATTACGTAAGAGGTTTCAAGTTATTAGTGGTAGATTGTAGATCAACATTGAGGTGAATCAACAATGGATGGATAAAAGTTACAAAGTATGAGATGAGATTAGGCCGTCATTCTTAAGATGAACAGTAATGAGGAAGCATTAAAGGACCTAGATATATACATATAAGATAAGCAACGAAAGTAACCTGGAGTTTGGTAGAAGACCTCAGTAACGATAAATCAAAGTAAGAGTTATGGTATAGTATGACCTACTTAGATGTAGTAAAGCCATAGATGCCCAGAGGGACATCCTATCAAGTTCTGTATATGTTCCCAAAGTGAGGCCTAGAGATTAGCTAAAAGCTAGAGGGAAGAGTCGCATAGGCGCACAAACAAGGAAAAAGTCATACAGGCTACATGACAGGAGGTAGCAACAGTTCGAGATTGGAAGAATTCCGATCACAGGCCGTGGTGTGAGAAAGTGGCCTAAAGGCGAGAATGCCCTGGATTTTGGATTTATTCACAGAAGAGTTGCTTAGATGGAAAGGATAGTATCAAAACCATTCATAAGAGCTATCCTATTATGAGACCGATAAGTGCATCAGTCAACATTCGAGGACGAATGTTCCAAAGGGGGGAATAATGTTACACCCAACAGTATTACATCAATATTACGCTCTGCAGTATTACGACGATGTTACACCCAGTAGTATTGTACGTTGGATTTATCATAAGATAATTGACATCATTTCAAGGACAAGATTATTTTGAGGTTACAAGTATTATGTTATTTCAAGCAAGTTATAAGTAAATTCGTGAAGGTGAGAGGGTAAGCGAATCGAAGAAAATGAGTTTCGTCGAAACTTGACATTTTGATATAAAATACGGTCCAAGCTATAATACCCCGTATTTATAGACTAGTACTATACCACATGACCATGATAGTAAGGTGTATAAAGTGGGTTAAAACTGATTAGTATTTTAAGTAATTTGAGATAATTCTTAATTATATAGATAATTGGTTAATTATTAGTCCTTAGTGGGAGGCTAACAAGGTAATTGATTTTGTTGGATAAGCTTAAAGGGACATCACCCTCAACATGGCAGTAAGGGGACTTAAGCATCAATGACTCTTTGGTGTATATAATTAGGTGGCATATTTAGAGATTTTTTGGCAAAACAATCCCCAAAAGTGGGTCCTGGGGACGCTGCGTTTCATGCCCGCAGGTGCCTATAGACTAGTTGAGAATCCTCCAAGTAGGATATAACCTCAGCAAAAGGTGTTGGTGCACTCCATTTTCTCTGGAGTTGCCTATTTGGTTAGTATGATTTGTACATGTATTGATTGGTATGGCGGGGCCCTGTCCCGACCTTTATGACATTTATGTACTCTTAGAGGCTTGTAGCCAGACGTCATGTATATGGATACTTGTATGGCTTTGTCGGCCTATGTTTTGAGTATACAAAGGATCATGACGGCCTTATAGGCCCGTATGCCATATGTTTAAGTCAGTATATCATGTTGGGTCATCTTATGTCGAGTATTTCCTCATGTTTTATTCTACTTATCTCACGACAGCCTTTCCGGCTCATTTAATTATGATAGTATGATACGAAATATACGTTACGTTGGTACTCAGTTGAGTAAGGTACCGAGTGCCCGTCGCGGTCCATCGGTTTGGGTAGTGACAACTTAGACCATAAAATAACTTGCATGGGTCGTATAGGATAGGAACTTACCCGGATAAAAGGTGGACTAGTAAATGATTCCCTTGAATCTTCAAGATTGGGGCAGGGATTGATGATCAATGCAATTGGGGCTCCTTCCTCCCTTTCTAAAGCACTCCTATCTCTCTAAAATATGTGTTTTACCTGGCCAAAATAACCCCAAAGTCATTTTATAAGAAATGGGGTCGGGTTATAAAATAGGAAAATGGACCCTCCGAACTTAGGTCTGCGGTCACAGAATGGACCGCATAACATATATGCGGCCCGCAAAATGGGCCGTAAAAACGATGCCAAGAACTGGGCAGGTCAGGACCGGTCTGCGATAGGTCTGCGGTACACAGACCACTTATGCGGCCGCAAAGTGGACCACAGAATGACCTAACAAAATTCTTTGTGCCAAATCTGCGATGGAAAATTGCAGACCGCGAAATGGATATGCGATCACAAAATAGACGTAAAACGACCTTCAAAATTCAACAAACTCCCTGCTTAACTCCGCGATGATTGTGCGGACAGCAAAACGGTTCTGTGATCGCGAAACAGACCGCATAATTTCCTTCTTCTGCCAAAAATTTCCATTAACTCCTTAGTGCATTCTTCAACCCAAAACATTCGTACGGCTTGCAAGATTGCCACGAAGAATTTCTACAATCCTCTAAACCGTAAGTCTACCTCGGCACCACAAAACCTCAAATTCCTTGGCAAAATTTTATGGGGCCTTACAAATTGGGAGCGAATCACCATGGATTTTGTAGTTGGGCTCCCACGGACTTCGAGAAAGTTCGATGCTATTTGGTTGATTGTGGATCGGCTGACCAAGTCCACACACTTCATTCCAGTTGGGACTACTTATTCTTCACAGCAGTTGGCTGAGATTTACATTCGCGAGGTCGTTCGCCTTCACGGTATGCCAGTGTCCATCATATCAGATCGGGGTACGCAATTTACATCACAGTTTTGGAAAGCCGTGCAGCGAGAGTTGGGCACCCAGGTTGAGTTGAGTACAGTATTTTACCCTCAAACGGACGGACAGTCTGAGCGCACTATTCAAATATTAGAGGACATGCTATGTGCTTGTGTCATTGATTTTGGGGGTTCTTGGGATCAGTTTTTGCCGCTCACGGAGTTTGCCTACAACAACAGTTACCAGTCAAGCATTCAGATGGCTTCATATGAGGCTTTGTATGGGAGACCATGTAGATCTCCGGTGGTTTAGTTTGTGCCGGGTGAGGCTAGACTATTGGGTACTGACTTGGTTCAGGATGCTTTGGACAAGGTTAAATTGATTCAGGATCGGCTTCGCACGACGCAGTCTAGATAGAAGCGTTATGCCGATAGGAAGGTTCGTGATGTTGCTTTCATGGTTGGGGAAAAGGTATTGCTCAAGGTTTCACCCATAAAGGGTGTTATGAGGTTCGGGAAGAAGGGCAAGTTTAGCCCTCGGTATATTGGGCCTTTTGAGGTACTTCAGAGGATTGGAGAGATGGCTTACAAGCTTTCCTTGCCACCTAGTTTGTCGAGTGTGCATCCAGTATTTCATGTTTCTATGCTTCGGAAGTATGTTGGCAATCCGTCTCATGTTTTGGATTTCAGCACGGCTCAGTTGGATGGTGATTTGACTTATGATGTGGAGCCGGTGGCCATTTTGGATCGGCAGGTTCGAAGGTTGAGGTAAAAAGACATAGCTTCGGTAAAGGTGCAGTGGAGAGGTCAGCCAGTTGAGGAGGCTACTTGGGAGATTGAGCGAGAGATGCAGAGCAAATATTCACACCTATTTGAGACTCTAGGTACGTTTTCTAGACCCGTTTGAGGACGAACGTTTGTATAAGAGGGGGAGGATGTAACGACCCACCCGGTCGTTTTGAGAGTTGTAGCCCTGTTCCCCCATTTACTGCTTATTTTGTACTTTATAGCTATTATGTGACTTGTCGGGGTAGTTGGTTCAGGTCCGGAGGGATTTCAAAATGAAATGAGACACTTAGTCTCAAGGTTGAAGCTTAAGTTGAAATGGTTGACCGGATGTTGACTTATGTGTAAAAGACTCCAAAATGGAGTTTTGATTGTTCTTTTAGCTGCGTTGGGTGATTTTGTACCTAGGAGCATGTCCGGATTGTGATTTGGAGGTCCGCAGTGGACTTAGGCTTGAAATGGCAAAAATTGGATTTTTGGAAAGTTTAACCGGGAGTGGACTTTTGATATCGGAGTCAAATTCTAATTCCAGAAGTTGGAATAGGTCCGTAATGTCAAATGTGACTTGTATGAAATATTTGGGGTCAATCGGACGTGATTTGATGGGTTTCGGAGTCATTTGTAGAAGTTAGCATTCCTTAGTTTCATTAGGCTTGAATTGGGGTGTAATTCGTGTTTTTGATGTTGTTTGATGTGATCTGAGGGCTCGACTAAGTTTGTATCGTGTTTTAGGACTTTGGTATGTTTGGTTGATCTCCCAGGGGCCTCAGGTTGATTTCAGATGGTTTTTGGATCAAAGTTTGAGTTTAAAAGACTGTTGAAGCTGGGACTCTGCTAGTGTAACTGCACCTGCGGAGCTTCGATCTCAGGTGCGAGCTCACATGTGCGGGCTGTGTTGTGCAGATGTGACTTTTGGAGGGGAGTGTGTAGTGGTCGTAGGTGCGAGGGAATTACCGAACATGTGTGACCGCAGATGCGGCAGTGGGATCGCATAAGCGGAAATGGAAATGTGAGATCGGTCCGCGGAAGCGGCTTGGTGACTCGCAGAAGCGAGTCCGTAGGATCAGAGTCAGGGGCCACAGGAGTGGAGGAAGCCGTAGAAGTGGGAGTGTGATCACTTCTGCGAAACCACAAAAGCGGGTATGTGGCCGCAGAACCGCGAATGCTGGAAGATTATTTAAAAATGAGGTTTCGCGATTTTGCTTCATTTTAAACATTTCAAGCTCGGGTTTGGGTGATTCTTGAGAGGATTTTTGAGGGGTTTCTTGAGGTAAGTCCCTTATGCTCATTTTTTATCGATAATATTGTTTCCCCATTTAATTTTTCCACCTAGTTGCTGTGTATTTAAGGTGTAAATTGGGGGTTTGAACCTAGGAATTTGGAGAGTTGAATTTGGGGATTTGGGTGACAATTTGGTGTCAAATTTTAGTAGATTTGGTATGGTTTGACTCATGGTTGAATGAGATTTCGGGTTTTGTGACTTTTATCAAATTTCGAGATGTGGGCCCGGGGGTTGGCTTTTGAGCCAATTTTTGACTTTTGATTAATAACTTAGTATTTTTCTTCTGGAACTGATTCCTTTAGCCCATGTTGATTATATCGAATTGTTTATGGGTAGATTCGAGGAATTCAGAGGCTGTTTCACGAGGCAAGGGTGTGTTGGAGTAGAGATTTGCTCGGATTGAGGTAAGTAACAGTTCTAAATTTAGTTCTGAGGGTATGAAACCCTATATTATGTGACATGTGTTTGGTTTTGAGGTGACACACATGCTAGGTGACAGACGTGTGGGCGTACACCGAAGTAATTGTGACTTGGTCAATTCCATAAAATCGTGTAGTTGAATAATCCTTTGTTATCCGTACATCCTCCATGTATCACAGAAATTAAATTGCAAATCATGTTAGAAATAATGTTTTGACTATGTTCTAGCACTGTAGGGATCCACAGAGGTCGCATACTTGTTGAATTATCTGCTAAATTGCTATTGTTTACTCAGTCACAGATTTATTTGTATATCATATCTCAGTCTCTATTGTTCCTTGTTGATACATTATATCATTTATGTTTGGGCTGATTTTCATGGTTCTGAGGGCCCCAGAGACTGGAGAAGCTGATGACTGAGTGAGGCCGAGGGCCTGACTGTGAGGATATTATGGGATCGGGCTGCGCGCCACAGCATGTTTCATTGATTTATGCCATGATTGGCTTGTTATAGAGCTTGGGCTGAAGGAGCCCCTCCGGAGTTTGTACACACCCCCAGTGAGTGCATGTACCTACTAAGTGCGAGTGTCGAGTGCTGAGAGATTAAGAGGAATGAGTGACTGTGAGGAATGAGTGATTGTGAGGTTGGAGTGAATGGGAGGACTGAGCGACTGTTGCTCTGAGAGGATGCATTTGACTTTCATTTCTATTGCACTTCAGCTGTCATATATCACCGTCTTGTAATTTCTGAAAGATATTGTTTTTTGTTTCACTTGAACTTGACATGGATTAACTGTTATGGCCTAAATTGTCGAACTTGAAAGCATGACTACCTTCCTATGTTGAAATTATTGTAATTGAACTATAAATGTGAAGCTCGTCACTACTTCAGCCCTTTATTTAGTCTTGTTACATACTGAGTTGGTTGTACTCACGCTATACCCTGCATTTCGTGTGCATATCCAGGTGATTCCGGACACAGTGGGTGTTGATTCCTTTGCACAGTTGATCGTGTGGAGATTTCAAGGTAGATATCCGGTGTTTCCGCAGACCTTGTCTCTCCTTCCCTATATTTCCACTTTATGTATTTAATTCCACAGTACTCCCAGATTTGTGATGTTTAGACACTCATGTACTCAGTGACACCCTGATGTTGGGAATTCTTGTATTGGTTTTGACTTTCTATCAATTTTTAGAGTTTTGTTGATTAAAACCTGTGTTATTTTTATTTTTCATTTACAAATGTGGAAGTATTTTGAAGTGTCGGCTTGCCTAGTACCACTTTAGGCGACATCACGATAGGCTAAGTTTTGGGTCGTGACATAGAGGCTCTACCCCCACCCACCAGCCCTTTATGGAGTTAGCAGACCAAGAGAAGGAATTCCCCGATATAATAAAGAAAGTAAGAAGGGTTCCAAACCATTGAAACAGAAAGCAATAAAGATTGTTACGACGTGGTAGAAATGATCACCGTCAAGCACAAGATTCAAAGCTGGAATCTCTGCCGCCGTTCTCTAGGAAATAAGCAACTCGTAGCTGTTCAGTCACTTTTCTAGGAGATAGGAGATGTGCCGCTGACTGGGTTCAGGACACAACTTACTAATAATAAGAAAGGGTTAAGGGCCTCCAATGACTATAAATATAAGCTTCTTTCAATCTCTATTTGGCAAAGGGAGACGGAGAGGAACTTAGAAGTCAACAAAAAAAGAACTCCAAAGCACCAACTGACGATACTAATGATTTCTCTAACAAAAATGGAACATTCAGTGGCGAAATTAGCTCGTGATAACGCTCAGCCACCCGCTTACCTCCGATGATGATATCATCATTGAGGATAGCGTAGCGTGTAAAAGGAACTCCTGGATATACTTGGGCTTCTATGAACCAAATTACCAAATGGTGAGTTAATTCGAAAGTAGGCAAAGATCCGTAAAAGCCCAACGGGGCTCCTATAAAACAAACTCTAGCTCGAGGAAGTCAACGATGAGAATTTTGAATTGTCAGAAAAGAGTAGTAGGTACACTTTCACAATAGTCTTGTCCACAAGAAAATCAATGTTCGACATTTAAGCAAAGAATTGATCTGAAATGAAGCACTTCGTTTATAGGCATTGTAGAAAGAATAAAATATGAGGCTAATCATTCTTCTCGAATTGCTCCAGTATGATGGACCAGAGGGGTCCGCTGGAGAAAATGCAACACGATAGAAGAGTTCACTCCGCCGCATAAGATCCTCAAATCAATCATGACTACCATAATTAGGAGGGAGAAAGAGCTTTTCCAAAAGAACCTTTTGGGGTTGGGGCCCGCTCTCTTCCTTCTGATTATGTCAAGTTTTTATTCAACAAATGAGTATCTTGTATGCTTCGTAGCCGCGTGCGACGGGGGAAGGGGTTCCTCGTATGGGGCTCTTGTTATGACAGGCGGAGAGCAGTGCCCTATTGGTCTAATTCCTGCTTCCCTTTGGTATCGGTAAATGGGCTGGTAAGCGCTTCCCAATTAGATTCCTATCTCTTCCCCGGACACCGAACAAAGGGAACCCTGGCTTCTCTTGTTATAGTAAGACCACCCCTCTATAAGCTTTCTCTATCGCTCTAATGAACCTCTTTTCGCCTGTTCTCTAGAGTTCAAGAACAGATTCTGGCCTATCCCTTATTTGTCCATTAAGTCCATTTTCCGGTAAAGGCAACATGAAAAGTACTTAAATTGTAATACGTAAGAGGAAGGACGAGTAAGCAACTATGCTACTATTGGCACCCCAATCTAAAAACTAAAACTGGAAATCTAACTTTAGGTGGTCATTATGATCAGAAACTCACTCTCTGGATAATTTTATTGACCTGGCATATAATATGAGGAATCTGGTTAGCACCCATATTTAAGAATAAAATAACAAAGACTTGATTGGACGGTATTCATGAAGATGACAAGCATGAGTGAAGAAGGGTCTTATGTTACCATTTGTGGTGGTAAAGAAGATGTTCTTGTTGTTCCATTCCCCAAACCCACTTCATCTTGCAAGATTGGGTTGGTGTTCCGATAGGCGAGAGGTGTAAGAACCGTGAGGTGTGAAGCCAAATCGTACTAAAGACAATGAAAAAGTTTAGAAAATGAGAGATTTAAAAATATTAAGTAAAAGTAGAATGAAAGACAGTCTTATATTGACAAGGACGAGCTTTTTCACGAAGAAAGCTTCGCGCCCAACTGCTTGTATATCGATCGGAAAGAAGCAGTTGCAAATGCTATCAATGGTTCTTCCTTCATATCCCATCTATCTATAGGAGTTGCTTGAGTGAAGAATTCGGTTGACTACTTTTAACCAGACAAAATCATCTTATTGACCAGGCCTCCTTAAGGAATGCGGATTCAGTAAAACCTGGTACCAAGATTGACTAACTAAAGAATCTCTATATTCCTAGATACCCAACAAGACGCGTGAAAGACCAGAAAGGTGAAAGAAGCCCTTCAATCAAATGAAAGTCCCCAGCACCAGTTTAGATATTCTATTCGTCAACGGGGTTATGCTCTTTGAGTGAGATAGCATTGACCGTAAATCCCCTTCTTGGGACTTGGAGAGGTCTGCGAACCTATGCTTCGGCTTTCACTGGCGGTCTTTCATCATCCATATCCATCACTATCAAGGGTAAGCGCATCCGTACAGACTAGACTCATTTAAGTAAAAAAAAGGCTTCTTGTCGACAAATATTCCATTCTCATCAACGTATTTTTAGCATTAATGAAGGGTGGAAGATACCATGTTGTGGATCCAAGCATAGGAAGTATAGGAGGTGTCACCATCAATCATGTAAGATAAGAAGTGACCTCAATCTTCAGATCCTATGTATGGCACACAGACGAATCTTGCCGATGACTCTTCACAAGTTGGCGCAACGTCGATTTGAAAAGCAAGCAAGATGCTAATTATCTTATCTTTATCTACTAAAAGACTCTGCTTGTATAAGTCTTAAGTGATTCCAGGGCTAGGATCACGAACGGAGTTCAGTCACCTTCCACCCCCAACTAGAAAGAGTCCCCTTTTGGCCAGGATAAATAGACGAGTTTAAAGGAGAGAGTTATCTTTTTCCACTAGGTATTCTCTACCTAGCCACCTTTATCGCTTTCGGGTAGAGGTAGGCTCTTGCAAGATGCTTAAAGACATTCTAGTTGTTGTCGCTCATTCTTTTGTTGTTGCTAACTTGCAGTCATTCGTATCTTTGTTGCTAGATGAGGCTCTAGCAGTTTAAGCCTTGGCCCACCAGCTTCTTTTCAATCCAGGAGCTGCATGATAAGAAAACTCTCAATCTAGGCTAGCTTCAGTTAGTTAAATAGACCAGGAAAGTCATGCGTTCAATATTGGCTCTTTATGTATGTGGAAAAATATGGGGATGACTTGTGGCTAGGGGTGAAAGGCCAACCAAGATCAGATATAGCTGGTTTTCTGCGAAATCTATTTCAGTAGAGCGTATGATGTCGATGGCCCGAGGTAGAGCACTCAATGGTCTATGGTGGCCTCATTTCTCCTTAACAACCCCAGGGAAACTCTGAATACATGCCTAGATCGTTTGTACAGATAGACGTTTTGGGTGCTAAGATCCAAAATCGAGAGGGAAGACCTCAATCCAAGCCCTCAGTCTCAAACATTTCAACATGGATGGATAGATTCCATACAACCGTTAGCTATTAAGTATTTCGTATATAGCAAGATTGTGACCCTCCTCTCAACCCAATCCCTTACTTGACCCTCAAAACACACTATCGAGTTGTAATCAAAGTAGATCAAGAGAAGGGAAGATGCCCAAACAACAGATTTGACCTAATGTCAAACAGGCCAAAGGCTTAGAATGAGACAAGTCAGGGATCCAGAATGACTTCATTGATTGATCACTAAGCAAGAAAGTCGCGTTACACAGCATTTCAGGTCGGAAAACTCTATAAGCGTGTCATCAAGTTAGGTTAGGCCAACCTCAAAACTAGATGTGGTCACCTTTCTGATCTAACACCACAGACGATGGCCAGGGATCATCCTCTCAATAGGATAGAAAGAAGGAATCTTCCTAGGAAGATCCTAGATGGTTTCTGGATGCATCCTCTCTTACTACAGGTCGCCATTCCATCTTTTTTTAAAAGGGTAGATGCTTTTCTCCTCGATTCATCGAGATTTCAAGTTGACATCTCGAATATAATTTTGTTGTTGGTAATGGCATTGGAGAATGACTTGCCATGCTTTCCGGTCTTGACTCTTGTGAGATGTTCTCAACTGCCTCTAACTCTTTCTGTGGGTCAGACAACTTCCTTAGGTCATCAGACATCATATTGATCTCTACTGCTCCCGCAAACGGTGATGTCTCGATTCCCATTGGTCGGTCTGTTATCCGGAACAAACCTTTGTCCAAGTAATCTTGAATCGGATTCCTGAAAGTTACACAGTTATTTGTAGAGTGAGTCCATTTCTCATGCCATTTACAAAGAAATAAGGAAAGGGGAGACAATTTGGCACCAGATATCCGGAGGTGTGTAAAGAGAAGCTGTGAGAAGTGGAAACACCATAAAAAATAATGATTGTTCGTGGAGGTTTCTACAGAAAGACCCCTTGGTTCTGGCAAACGGATCACAATTACAGGTACTTGGGAGCATACCGATGGAGATTAAAGGCAGTTCCAAAAAGGAGTTCCCCATTTACAGCTTGCTAAAGTAAAGTCTCAGTGCAAGTTGTAAGGTTGGGAAAGCTAGTTATGATGAAATCCACGTTTCGAATAGGAATTGATTCGATCTTATTATTAGAATATGAAGATTCAACTGAATATACTGAGAACTTGTCTGCACAATTTGGGGTCATTTGGAGAGTATTTGATAGGATTCGGACGTTTGGTTTCAATTCTAGAGATTCTTGAACTTTACTTTGAAATTCATGCCTTTTGGTGGATGTTGGGTTTGGAGCCCCGAGGGCTTAGATGAGTTTCGAACGTGATTCAAAATGGTTTGGATTGAAAATAGAATTGCTGGTGTGCTGGTGCTCTGTTGTTGCCAATGCGAGGCTGGACAGGGGGTGGTCAGATGTCACAATTGCAGCTTCCCCTTCGTATTTGTGAAGTCAGCAGGCCTGGGCTTGGGTTACAATTTCAACCACTTGTTCGCTTTTGCGATGGTAGCCAGCTTCGCAATTGTGACTTCTGTTGAGGCTGTCAAGGTTCACAAATACGATCCCTAATTTGAAAATGCGAGGTTTCGCAAATGCGAACCCTCTGTTGCAAATGTGAACCCTCTGTTGCAAATGCGACATCTGCAGCTGGACATAAGGGATGGAAAGTCGGATTTTAGTCTCATTTCTCACATTTTAGAACCCTAGACTCGATAGGAGGTGATTTGGAGAGGGAATTTTCATTTACAAACATTAGGTAAGTGATTCTAATCAATTTCGAACTATATTTCATGATTATATCTTAGATTTAACATCAATTTATGTGAATCAATGTAAACTTTTGAGAAATTTTGCCTAAGTTTTTAAAAATGAGAATTTGAGTTTGAGAGTCGATTTGGACTCGGATTTGAAAACTAATCACATATATGGACTCGTAGGGTTATGGGTAGTCGAAATCTACCCTTGGACCTGGGTTTTGATTATTTTTTCTTACATTGGTTGATGATATTAAGTCACTTTTAGTTAGATTTGAGCGGTGTGGATGAGAATTTTAGGGGAAAAGCTATTTGCGAGGGTTGAGTTGGCCTAGTTGAGGTAAATATCTTGCCTAACTTTGTGTGGGAATGCTACCCCTTAGGATTTGGGTCGATTGTGCTATTTGTGTTATATGGAAGACGTGTACGCGTGAGGAGTGCTTACATGGGCTATATGTGGTATTTGACCGATTTAGGCTATTTAGGCTCTTTCCATGCCTTTAATTGAATTGTCATAACATGTTATATTTCTCATTGTTAATCTACTTTTACATGTGTTAATCTACCCTTACATGCTTATTTGACATTGTTAAAACTTGTTCTACCTCTTACTTGTTATTTTGCTCTTATATGCTTTAATTGAAGTTATTACCTTCCTTATTCCCTTGTTACATCTTTAACTATTGAATTACTTTTATTTGAAGTTGTTATTTCGTGAAATATCTTCTTGTTGAGTTATTGTGTTGAAGCTGTAAAAGCTGTTATCACATTGAGGTGAAGTAGTTAATTATTGAGATATCTTTCTTGTTGAGTAATTCACATTCATTTTGTTATTGTTGAGATTCTTGTACATATTGTGATTGAGACATGGGCTGTTTATTGTGGAAACATTGATATTGTTGATTCTTTTGGCAAGTTATGGCATATGGGCAGTTGTGGTGCGAGTTGTGATTCTGTTATGATATTGATATGGATGCGGTGGTATAAGGCTAGCGGTTGATACGTATGCGGTGAGATAAGGCGGGCTTGATACGCGTGTTGCTAGTAGGGGAACTACTTGAAGCCACGCGATGTGATAAGGCGGGCTAAAATGCATGTAGCTATTTTGGAAAAAATAATTTTTCAAAATTAAATGTAAGGCTCACACGGTGATATAAGAAACGATTGTGGTTGAAATTGTAAAATGTGAATACGAGGCGGTACTCGGTTGTGATTCTTGTTGTGCATTTCATATTGAGAAGATTTATTGGTTGAACAGTTCTTGTTATTTTTATTCTTCCTTGTCTTACTAGTTTCGTCCGTATTTGATTATTTGTGGCTCTCATTATGTGTTTCCTTCTTGTTGCCTTTTCTCTTAAGATTCTGTCATTAGTTTACCTTACTAAACTACCTTGTTATCATTTATTTCTCCGCTTTCCATTACTTTCCCTTATTATATTTTGTTCTGTTTATCTTGTCCTACGAGGTATCTTGACCTGGCCATGTTATTACTCTACCAAGGTTAGGCTTGATACTTACTGGGTACCGTTATGGTGTATTCATACTATGATTATGCATATTTGTTGTGCAGATCTAGGTACGTGCAGCCGTGCTGGATGCTAGAGATTGTTTGGTTAGCTTCTTTTAGGAGACTTCAAGGTATACCTGCCCGACATCCGCAGGCCTCGGCGGGGTCACCATCAGTTATCTTCTCATTATCTTTATTCCATTTATCAGACAATGTTATTCTAGATGTTTTAGAATATTCTATAGAATTGATGACTCAGTTCCACCATACTTTGGGAGTTATTTGTCAGTTGTGCTCTTGAGATTTGTTATGATGGTTTAAATTTGAGGTTTTATTATTATTTTCGCTATTTCTGTATATATGTTAGGCTTACCTAGTCTTAGATACTAGGTGCTATCACGACATCATAAGGTGGAAAATTGGGGTCGTGACAAGTTTGTATTAGAGCTCTAGGTTCATAGGTGTTACAAGTCATAAGTAGATTTAGTAGAGTCTTGCGGATCAGTACAGAGACATATGTACTTATCTTCGAGAGGTTACGGAACTGTTAGGAAAATTCCACTTCTTTAATTCCTTATAGTGCGAATTTGTTGACTTCGAAATTTGAATCTTTGAATTTGTATTCTCTCACAAATGTGAAGACACGCACTGTTGCACCCGATAATCAGACACCCGCACACCCTTCTAGAGCCGCGAGCGGCCGGGGCTGGGGTAGAGGCCGAGGAGGGGCACTGTCATGACCCAAGATCTATGTGACCGGAACTCGACACACTACCTGACCCGAATAAACCAAACATATATATATAACTCTTCTCTTATATGCATGCAGAAGACTTTTGAAACATAAATATTTTTAAACAATAAAATCCATGCATGAAACTTAACCTTTAAAATGATTCTTTTCATTAAACAAAAGAAATAAATGTAATTGTTCATTCCTCCATTCCATATGAGTAACCATAGCTTACAACCCAAAAGAATAAACTACTATTGTCTATGAAATCTCGATGACACAAAATGAATATAGTCAACCGAGACAAGCCTTGGTGACCCAAAAGCATAAAATAAATTTAACTCCACGATAGTAAGAGTGGAGCCTCACTAAAAGTATCAACTGGAGATTTGGAAATGTCCTATCCACACGGCTCGCACTTCTTAGGTTTGGTGCCTGATAACAAAAATAAAAATTTTGCCAAAGGGCCTAAGCTCCACATGCCTAGTTTGAATCACGAACCATTTCCCCAAAGAGTGGGACAATCTTGGAAAAGAAGATTAAGAGATATGCAAAGCGTTGATATGAAAAGGGAGCATTTATATCAATTCATAAGTTAAACAAGAAGATGAAATAATAATGTAAAACATAGTTCAAAGTCATTTCCTTTAGCTTTTAAGTTCAACTAAAATCATGTGAGTTTTACGTTTAACTTGAGCATTATACTGACGCTAACATAATAGAAACAATACTAGGTGATTAACCTAGCCATAAGTATTTGACCCTACTTGTCCGAACGGCTTCCCGTAGTACCGTACGAGTCGACTTAACCTCATTACATTTAATAATGATTATTTTCTCACAAATTAGGGGACTTTATCCCACAAACCTCGACTTAACCTTGGAATGTGTCACTACACCGGTACGTGTAGTTCCATGGTAACGAATTCAAAATGCGAATCAATCTCGGTAGTCTCCACTAGTAACTCCTAAAATATTTGAATTTTCTAAAATATATTCATAGCTTATAAGGCTCAAAGAAATCTACCTCAAATCAATTTAAATGTTCATAACCGAACCAACCATTTGAACAAGAATCAAATGAAAATCTTCTTCTATTTCTTGTAAAAAGAAATTAACAAAATGAGAATTTATCTTTTAGTTCAACAAGTGCCACTCTAATATGTAAAAATATTTCAAACCTTTTGCACTCTATGTTTTCAATAAAATAAGTCATTAGTGGCACATAACGATTTATAATGCAAGGAGTTGTGTAATCCCAACCCGCTCGTCCCCACAAGCTAGGATCCACAATTAGAAGTCATGTTCTAAACCATTTTACGAATGCGATTTGGAGGAAAAGCTCCATGAAGTAGTAGGTTTCAATATGATTCCAAACTCTTACCACAAGTATCGAAGGTCTTCTACCAATCACAATCTACACAATTATATCCAACACGAGTCAAGAGTTGTTCAACAATACCCAACAAGACCCATTTAGGCCTTTATTCTTGACTATAGGTACTTAGATTTCATCTTTCTTACCAAATGTGTTCATCCATTATTAAAAATCTCATTTGTAGTATTTAATTGCCTATTAGGGTTATAAACAACTAAACAATCTCCATTTAATACCCCAAGTTACTATTCATATCTTTCCCAATCACCAACCATCAATATCCAACTAGGGTTTCATAATTACTCACATTCAACTACTTCTTAATATCATGAATACGATATATACACTCATTTATATCTGACAAATGAGGTTGGAGTATAAGAATTTACCTTTTGAAGAAAACTCTAGAAAATCTATTCTTTAGTGTTCTTGGTGATTCTACAAGATTAAAGTGAATTCCTATGGATTGGATCCATATATGTGTTAGTTCTAATATATAATGATGTTATAACATCATAGATGTACCAAAAAATCATACCTTGAAGTGTATTAGATGTGGGGGTTGACCCTTTCTCTCTCTAAAATATCAAAGCTTCAAAACTTTGCTCAAATATTCTCTCCCCCTCCTTCTATTTATAGAAAATGGGTTGCGTAGGAGCTGACCGTAGCCACGTACTCTAGCTACGCATCTGAAGTCCCTTTTGTTTCCCTCTGTTTCTATCTATGCATACTAGCGTAGCTACGTAACTACGCTTCCTAGCTACGCATAGTTGAAGCTTCTCCTTCTCATCTATTCTTCTTCTTGGTTTTAGCTACACATGCCAGCGTAGCTACGCTGGCTACAAAAATTATTTTCCTCTTTTATTTGCTAAACCCTCTAAGTCAGGCATTTAGCCACTCAACCTAAGGACCCCCAACCCTTATGACCTTATGTTCAAGTATCCCAATGACCCTACTACCCTCGCATTGGTCCGTACGTACCTCGAGGTCTCGCTAATTATTCTCTTAAGCTCGAATTAGGCTTAATCTTATTAGAAAAATTTCTGGGGCTTTACAGTCTCCCCAACTTAGAAACATTCGTCCTCGAATGTCAAATCGAAGCCTTAATCAAGTTCAAATATCTAATTATAACCCTTCTAGACCTTTGCACCAAATTGCCTCTTATTATTCATCTTTTTTTACTAACTCTCCAATTTCTCAAATATTCGACAGAGTCTCCTTTATATATAGGACCATAAAAAAATATCCACCTATCAGCCAACTACACGTAGACGATATACATAAAGCACGACGGACCCACAGGGCTTGCATTTGACACAATGTACCTCTATATAACAACAACAATGTAATACACTTTACCAAACACAGGTGATTACAATTCAAGTCGTAAAAGAAAATATAAGGCACATTAGTACAATATTGAAGGCTAAGCTCTTCTTTTAAAAATAAATAAGGATATAATTTCCTCATATCATCCTACGCTTCCCATGTTAATTCTCCAATATTCTATCTTTGCCATAATAATTTAACCGATGCTATCTCTTTTGTCCTCAACTTGCGGACTTGTCTATTAAGTATATCAACAAAAATATCCTCATGTGTTAGTAACTCATTTATCTCAATGGTTCGCGGCGAAATGACGTGTGAGAGATCTCTTAAACACTCCAAGCATTACAATAATAAGGTATTTACACTTAGACATGTCTAGCCACCATAGACAATACGTGAATCAACTACATCAATAATGTATCGAATCTCAACTCATAAACAAGTTAAAAATTTTACTCACTCGCTTCGCGGAATAAGCATGATACACATCGAACTAAAGGGAAATTCTAAGAAATAATCATACTTGTAGTCATGAATAAGTGAGGGCATCAGATTTTCACATTCCTCATCGGTTCTCCAAGTGGCCTTCTCGACATCATGATTACGCCATAATAATTGAATTTATGACTATAGTTCTCAACCCACAAACTTGCATCACATGAGTCTCAATCAATTCTTCCTCATAAGTGAAACTATCATTCTCAGTCCGTGAACCTGTTTGTCGAGATCAAAAGATAGCATTACCTCCAAGGTTATTACTTCAATCACCACATGAATCACACATGTCTCGTTGTCCACATACTCTCGTAGTTAGGGAATTATAAGATCGAATCTACTAAAGTAGTTTCGGTTACAATGTAAAATCTTGTATGGTCCCGCTTTTTCTAAAAACCTTATACAACCTCCAAGAAGTATGTTTTATCATCTGAGCCTCATCACACATTTCAGTGGTGATTCCTTTTTAAGAACACCATGTCATTATTCTTAACCCACGTTCTTAGCGATATTCATTCAAATAACAACTTTATTCTTGATATGTTATATACTTATTTTCATGCCTACATTATGTGTAATTCTTTTTAGAATTGAGGTTTCACCACAATGCTTTAAGTGATCTTACATATCCATTCTCCATTTTTAAACTTTTTGACCAATTCATACTTAAGAATTCTCTTTATGGGTGAAGATTCCATTTCCTAATCATTCTCATGAGCAGAATTTCAACATCAAGCCTCGTCTTACATATGTTATTCCCCAACACCATCCTTCCATCAAGACTCTTTTAACTTAAAGTCATCTGTATTGGTCTAATATGTTCCTTCATTCATCTATACTTTTATCATGACATATAGCTTATCTCCTAGCCTTTATGACGATAACAACTGGAGAGCTTTCAAATCCCAACTTAGTACTAACATAACTAATAAGCCTACTTCGTGAAAAGATATTCATTACCACTAGTGCCAAATTTTTGACATGCCCTGACCGTCGATTCCTCAACATCAAAGTTCGTTATTCCATTTTCTTTCTTAAAACAATTCTTACCATTACAAAATTACCACAACTCGTAGACTTTTAGCACTTGGTTATTATTACAACCTCGATGATACACATGTTCTTTAAGGATTAGTACTCTCTTTGGGTACCGTGTCTTTCACTTAAGGATCATGTTCTAGCTTACATCATCCACATATTATTAGTAATACACGAGAAAAAAAATTCCTTTTGCATTTTATCTTGTGCGAAGCGTGTGCATATAACCCTTTTTTTATATATCTATTGGAACTGGTATTTAAGTACTCAAGTTTTGTCATACCCAACGGAAACTTTTAGAACTTATTCAAACCATTCGTTCGTTCATTGATAGCTATTCTGAACAATGACGATCAATTCTTTTAACTTTCATAACAAATATACCATACCTCTTTTATTTACAACAAGCTTGTAGCCCTATTACAACCTTCTTTACTGCTCTTAAATCCTCATTAAAACTTGACTCATATCCTCATCATCACACTTGTGGTACCTTCTAATTCCGATGATAGAATAGAATCAATATGCTCCTCCGAGGTCTCTTGGTTCCTTTACTGTTTAAATTCCACTCCCACACTTCTTAACTGCAAGTGATGTTAGTAAATATCATCTTCCTCTGCCCGCACCATAATAACATGATTAACACATTACTCTTTCTGTATATGTATTATCCTTATATCCTTCTTATGTCGTGCTCTATGGTTTGTGCTCAAATATATATGTCTATAAGTACGACTCTATTAGGCCTCTGAGTCCATGCCCGGCCACTTTTAACAAGTACGACTTCTTTACGAAAATCTGTATATCATCTTCGTGCAACCTTTCATAGAAGTCTTGTTCTTAGAATAAAAATTCAAGACACTAACGATTGTTTTTCTTTATATGCCACATAGATTTTCAAACCACGTCCACATATGTAAATTTTTAGGGCATACCCCTACTACCCATGATTTAACACGTAGCTATACAATGAGCACATATGTATCTTATAAGGCACTCTTTAGCCTCATTCCTAACACAATATCCTTAAAATCCTTCGGCCTCCGAAATGTACCATTACTGTTCTCCGGCTCTGTAGCTTTAAATCGTTCATATAATATTTACAACCTATCAAAAGTATTAATCAAGTCTCGTACATCATTCAACACATTCAACCCCTTCGCGGTCCCTTTTTTCCCCATCAATCCACGTTCAACTGCTCTGTTGGCCCACTCAAGAGGGTTCTTGGGCATATTCTCAGAAACTTTGTCTCCCATGACTACATTAACACTAAAATGGGATATACTTTGTCTATACAAGTTTAATGTTGCCCATTCATGGAAACTCGGCTTTCTAGACAATTCATATTACTCCTTAAACTTTTGAGGTTATGCCTTTTTTACACTTCGTACCTTAGTAGGACTTCCACTTATTCATTCAGGTATATTTACATAATTGCCATGTATATCCACACTCGTTATCAATAATTAATGTCATTCATGTTTCTTTGATTACTCAAAAATGCGCTTTGATACTCTACATATGTTGTCTGCAAGCTCATGTGACGTGATCATCACCACAACCTGTCATATCAAGTGTCCATCTAGTCCACATCAACTTTCAATATCTAGTTATAAAAATCTTTAGATACAAGCTTCTTTAGCCGACTTGAAACTATTATATTTACTTGACTGGACTTTACTTCTTTGTATTCTTCTTGCCTTTCACAATGGTGGACATGATATTATAGGACCGTCTTTTTTCTCAAGCAGTTTCAACCATATACTAGGATCATTCCCTCTCGAGGTGTAGATATTCTTTGCTGTAGCATAAACTTCTTATAATTTTTCGATGCATCACGACAACGATAAATGAGATTCTCGTCCTATCTTCCTTCAAAACGTCATTAGTTCTTGGCTAACAACTACTATACATTATAACGACATTCAATTTGACCCCATTTTATTTCATTCCCAAAACTTTCCCATTATATTCATATCACGAGTCACCAAACACTTTCTTAGCTACTCCTTTAGTAGCTACTGCCATTACATACTCACCACTCCCCTTCGTAAATCACGTCGGAATTTCAATAAATAATTTTTTCCTTTCTTCATACTTTAACGCACGATCTAGAGTGAAAATAAAGGAATGAGACAATCCTACTATGTCCATGCAGCCTTCCCATTATGGTTGTGGTACACAACACATAAATACGGAGAACTCTACTAGACACAATTCCATAGACCTCCTAAGACTCGAATTAGAACCTAGTGCTCTGATACTAAGTTTTTCACGACCAAGATCCACGTGACCGACACTTAGCACACTACTCGATCGGAATGAACCAAACCCATATATATAACTCCTCTTTTATATGCATGCTAAAGCCTTTCATAAATATTTTTAAATAATAAAATTCATGCATGAAACTTAACCTTTAAAATGATTCTTTTCATTAAATAAAGTACATAAATGTAGTTGTTCATTCATGTATACCATATGAGTAACCATATCTTATAACCCAAAAGAATAAACTATTACTGTCTATGGAATCACTATGATACAGAATGAATATAGTCGGCTGGGACAAGCCTCGGTGACCCAAAAGCATAAAATAAATGTTACTCCACGATAGTAAGAGTATAGCCTCACCAAAAGTATCAACTGGAGATGTGGAGATATTCTATCCACATGGCTCACACTGCTTAGGATTGATGCCTGAAAACAGAAATGGAAATTTGGCCAAAGGGCCTAACCTCTACATGCCTAGTATGAATCATCAACCATTTCCCCAAAGAGGGAGACACGATAGGAAAAGAAGGTTAAGAGATATGCAAAGCATTGATATGACAAGGGAGAATTTATATCAGTTCATAAGCTAAATGAGAAGAAGAAATAATAATTAAGACATAGTTCAAAGTCACTTCCGCTAGCCTTTAAGTTCAACCAAAATCATGTGAAGTTTTACTTTCAATAGGAGTACTATGTTGACACCGACATAATAGAAATAACACTAGGTGATTAACCTAGCCACAAGAATTTGGCCCTACTTGTTCGGGAGGCTTCCCGTAGTATCGTACGAGTTGACTTAAGCTTATTACATTTAGTAATGATCATTTGCCCATAAATTAGGGGAATTTATACCATAAACCTCCATTTAACCTTGGAATGTGTCGCTACGCCGGTACGTGTAGTTCCATGGTAACGAATTTAAAATTTGAATCAATCTCGATAGTCTCCACTAGTAACTCCCAAATTATTTGAATTTTCTAAAATAGATTCATATCTTACAAGCCTCAAAGAAATCTACCTTAAATCAAATTACGATGTTCATAACCGATCCAACCATTTGAACAAGAATTAAATAAAACTCTTCTTCCATTTCATGTAAAAAAAGATTAACAAAATGAGAATTTATCTTTTAGTTCACCAAGTGCCACTCCAATATGTAAAGATATTTCAAAAAATGTTACAATTTATATTTTTAATAAAATAACTCATAATTAGATCGTACTAAATCGCTCATCTCCACAAGCTAGGATCCATAATTAGATCATGTTCTAAAGCATTTTACGATATGCGATTTGGAGGAAAATATCCATGAAGTAGTATGTTTTAATATACCTCAATATGATCCCAAAACTTTACCACAAGTATCCAAGGTCTTTAACCAATCACAATCTACACAATTATATTCAACACGAGTCAAAAATGGTTCAACAATACCTAACAAGACCTATTTAGGCCTTTACTCTTGACTATAGGTACTTAGAGTTCATATTTCCTACCCAATGTGATCATCCGTTATTAAGAATCTCATTTGTAGCATTTAATTTCCTACTAGGTTTTAAACAACTAAACAATCTCCATTTAATATCCCAAGTTACTATTCATGTCTTCCCCAATCACCAACCATCAATATCCAACTAGGGTGTCATAATTACTCACATTCAACTACTTCTTAATATCATGAATACCTTATATAAACTCATTTATATCTCATAAATGAGGTTGGAGTAGAAGAATTTACCTTTTGAAGGAAATCCTAGAAATTATCTTCTGTGGTGTTCTTGGTGATTCTTCAATATTCAAGTGAATTCCTATGGAATGGATCCATATATATGTTAGTTCTAATATATAATGATGTTATAACATCATAAATGTACCAAGAAATCAAACCTTGAAGTGTATTAGATGTGGGGGTTGACTCTTTCTCTCTCTAAAATATCATAGCTTCTAAACCTTGCTCAAATTTTCTCTCCCCACCTCCTTCTATTTATGGAAAATGGGTTGCGTAGGAGCTGAGCATAGCTACGCATCTAAACTCTCCTTTGTTTTCCCTCTGTTTTTAGCTATGCATGCTAGTGTAGCTATGCATCCTAGCGACGGTTGGCCGCGTAGATACGTTCCCTAGCTACGGACAATTGAAGCTTCTCCTTCTCATCTTTTTTTCTTCCTGGTTTAAGCTACGCATGTCAGCGTAGCTATGCTGGCTACAAAAATTATTTTCCTATTGTATTTGCTAAACCCACCAAGTAATGCATTTAGCCAGTCAATATAAGGACCCTTAACCCTTATGACCTTATGTTTAAGTACCCCAATGACTCTCCTACCCTTGCATTGGTCCGTACGTACATCGAGGTCTCACTAATTATTCTCTTAAGCTCGAATTATACTTAATCTTGTTAGAAATATTTATGGGGCTTTACATGAACGTGGTGTAGGTAGAGCAGCGACTGAGGAGCCTCCAGTAGTTCCCGTTGGGGGACAGGCACCTGAGGCACCTATTGTCACACATGCACTTCAGAAGACCCTAGCACATGTTTTGAGCATGTTCGCTATTCTAGCTTAGGCGGGAATAATTCCACTTGTACCGTACACATCTCAGGCTGGGGGAGGAGCATTGACTCCCCCGGCCCGTACTCCAAAGCAGCGGGTCCATGCAATAAGGTCCCGGAGGTTATGCCAGCGCAACCAATTATTCTAGTTCAGCCCGAGTTTAGGGTAGTGACATCTGAGGAGGAGCAACTTAGACTTGAGAGGTTCAAGAAGTATCATCCTCCTACTTACAGTGGCCTAGCTACAGAGGATGCACAGGGTTATCTAGAGAAGTGTCGTTGTATTCTCCACACTATGGGTATTATGGAGATGAGCGGATTTGCTTTTACTACATTCTAGCTGTCAGGAGCAGCGTGTCAGTTGTAACAGGCTTACGAGGAGAGTAGCCCAGTCGATGCAACTTCACTTATATGGACTCAATTTTAAGAGATGTTCTTGAGAGAATTTGTTCCCCAAACCCTTCGGGATGCATGGCACATAGAGTTTGAGCAGCTGCGCCAGGGTGATATGATGGTGTCAGAGTATACCATCAGATTCAGTGAGTTGTCCAGACATGCACCTACCTTGGTCTCTGCAGTCAGAGAGTGAGTCTGTCGATTCATCGAGAGGCTCAACTATGGTATTAGATTCAGCATGGCTCAAGCGTTCGAGACAAATACTCCATACCAACATGTGGTAGAGATTGCGTAGAGGTTGGAGGGTATGCATGGCCATGAGAAAGAGGACAGGGAGGCCAGGAGGCTATCACCACCCAAATCAGAGGGCCATGACTGGCACCCGGTGCCTACTCAACCGAGCGCCACATACCTTATCCTTTTTTTATAAGACCCGTCACGGGACATGATAGGCCACATCTATATATATAATTAAAAATATTAGAACTTAACTCACATAAATAATTCAAAAAAAAAGATATATATAGATACATAGGGGCCGACAAGGCCGTTGACATGTCATACCCAAAACTATGCACAGGAGACTATCTGCAAAACCTCTAATAAAATATGACCATAATATATAAGTCGGGACAGGGTTCCCGACATCCTCATAAAATAAAATAACATATATAGAACGTGACTCGGCAATACTCCAGGAAGCTGTGGAGCTCACCAACCAAAAGTTGATATCTGGAGGTAGCCTATAGTGGATGGTCCTCACCTCACCTATCTACACCTGCGTGGCATGAAATACAGTGCCCCAGGAAAAGGGACGTCAGTACAAAGAATGTACTGAGTATGTAAGGTAGAAATGAAACGTAGTAATAAGATACTATCTCGGGGAGGGATAAGAGTCAACTTATAACCTCTGACTTGCCGTTGAGGGCCGTAACTTATAGAATAACTGCCCAACTAATCATTGGTAACTGCCCGACCGGCCATAGCGCGGTGGTAAATGCATGACTGCTCGATCGGCCGTAGCTCGGTGGTAAGTATGTAACTACCCAACCGGCCGTAGCTCGGTGGTAAATGCATGATTGCCCGACCGGCTGTAGCACAGTGGTAAATGCATGAAGATGTATGTATGACTATATTGTAAACATTAATATCTTTTTCATATACCTCAATAGAGACCTAGGAACGTACTTAGACATACTTGAATATAACTTTACATGAATGAAAAATATAGACATCTTTAACTGGTAAGAGTAGAACCACTCATGAAATAACATTACATTTACGTATCGTTACTTAGATCATGCCAAAAGAAGAAAGGATTAGCCTTAACATACCTGGAGTAGGGAAAAATCCGCATGATATTCTTGAGAAGGATTACACCGTACTCCCTTAAAATTGCAAAATCTCCATTTGATTTATTGAAGATCCGTGCCTTTCTACGTTAACTGCTGGTTATCTCCTACGTTAGCTTCAGATTGTAGCTTCAGATTGCCTTACATAGAGCCCTTCCTATTCTTTCAAAATGTTGGAATATAAAAGATATCTACTCTTTCAAAAATGTTGGAAGATAAGTATTTTCATTATTAAAAGATTTGTAGCTTTTCTAATTACATGGCTTGTCTTGGAATTGGGTTGCCACCTAATCTAATATGACTAAGAGTCATTTAATTTGTTAGTGGCTTGCTGCCACGTGAGGGTGGGGTTTTAATCTTATCCCAAACTCATTAGTTAATTGGGTAATGTCCCGTTACCCGATAATTAACTAATTACCCACATAATCAAGAATTATCTCAAATTACTTAAAATACTACTTATTTTTTTATATACTTTATACATCATACTATCACGGTCATATGGTACCTTGTATGGTACTAGTCCATAAATTTTGGGTATTATAGCTCGGACCGTATTTTATCCCAAATCGACATTCTACAACGAACCTCATTTTCTTTGATTCGTGTAACCTTTACCCTTCATGGCACTTACTTATCTCTTGTTATAAATAGCATAAATATGTTAATCTCAAGATAATCTCATCCCCGAATCTACGTCGATTAACTAAAGACGAAACTTTAGCGTACGAAAACGCGAGTTGTAACATCCTTCCCCCTTAGAAACATTCGTCCTCAAATATTTAAACTTGCAAGATGTACATACATACTCATCAATTATAAATATATATATCTTCCCGGGATATACTCCAATGAAACAAATATCAGGCTCTCACGGGGTCAGGACGTCGTCCCTCCCTAAAACTACTTCCTAAGCCATTCGTCACCTATGACTTTGTTAATCTATCTTCTAGGCGCTAACACCTACTAGTTGTAATCTTAATAACTGGGTTCATAACTTTCTATTGCATTATACTAACTTTCCCAAAATCTTGCATACTATATGTTGTTTCCTCCTTTGGGCGTTAGAGCTATCGGGGTTCTAACTTCTTAATATTCTAGGTTACTCCCCTTTCCTCCCTTAGTCCACTATCCTCGGGTTCTTACTTTGATTTCAAGCTAGCCTTGATTTCCCTTAACCCTTCAGACGTAATTCCAACTCACTCTTATACTAATCATATTAACTGGGCAATTTGCATTAATAAGATCAAACATTACCCATAGTCACAGTACCTGACACATCATCCGATGTATCCTCTGGGTCCTGATGACCTGCCAAAGCATATATGCGGTTCTGACTACCGCTTAAGCTAGATGCTCCACCCCTGCCTCTACCTCTACCAGCTGATGCCTGAGGGCCTCGCTCTTGAGGGCGTACTGAAGAGGAGGAGATTGTTATAGATATGGTGGGATGAACCATCCCGCTTCTGTCATTCATAGGATAGTCCCTCATGTAATTACTAGGGTCTCCACAGGTATAAAATATATTAGATCCTTGACGACATTGTCCAGAATGAGCTCTGCCGCATTGACTGCACCGCGGACGAGGCGCCCTCATCTGCGCTGAATCCCTCCATTTCTGAAAACCCAAAATTCTTGAGCCCTGACCTGATTCAGAACAGATAGATCCCTCATAATACGATTTCTGCAATTGTCGGACACTTTAAACAGGATATGGTGACATAGGATCGCCCGAAAAATCGTCAGGTTGCCTAGCAGACCTAGCCTTCTTGCGCTAACCCTCATCATGATTCTCGTATTACTGTTATTTTTGATCCTCCATATTCTGAGCATAAGCTGGATACGGGAAATATCCATACTATAGAGCAGAGCGACCGTGAAACACTCATTAATCAGGTGTGGCCCAAGTCCTACCACAAACCGATGCACTCGGTCACTCATTTCAGCCACAATCGAGGGGGGATACCTCGCCAAGGAATCGCACTGGAGACTATACTCCCACTCACTCATATTCCCTTATTTAAGAGCCAAGAACCTATCTACCCTTGCCTGACGAATCTCTGCCGGCAAGTAATGATGCAAGAAAGCCCCTGAGAACTCTTCCCATACCGCTGGAGATGTATTTGTTCCTCTAGACAATTGCCATGTTTCATACTACTGAACCGCAACATCCCGTAATCGGTAAGAGGCCAACTCTACTGACTCAGTGTCTGATGCATGCATCACCCTCAATGTCCTCTGCATCCTATCAATAAAGTTTTGCGAGTCCTCATCCTTGTTGGATCTGGTAAACACTAGAGGGTCCAGGTTGATGAAGTCTTGAACTCTCGCGCTAATAACCCTGTCAATGTGACCAACACATGTACCTACCTGGCGCTGAGCCTGAGCGGCTACCAATGTAGTCAACAACCATACTGCACAGCGCATATCCATATCCTTATTCTGAGCAATAGGTAGAGGTACTGGGTTCCTCCTTATCTCCTAGGGTGCTGGCAAAATCGAAGAACTATACGAGGGTGTCGTATTTCTCCTCGGGGCCTCACCCCCTCGGGGCCTTACTCTGGCCCTCACTAGATATTGGTCCTCTACTCATGCCCCCATCTGCCACTACTTTACCCTTCTGACTAGCTTTAGCTTTCCTGGTCACTGGTATCGCTGTATATATAAAATAAGTCAAAGGTCAAGGGCTTTATTCCCTATGACTCTGCTCTATTGCACGATCTAATATCAAGAAGGAAGGGTAACTGGTCCCTAAATGCCCTACAGTTTCCTGTTTATACAATGTGGTGCATAACACAATCATAAACAAAACTCTACTAGACATGGCGTGCAGACAACCCTAGGACAAAACTGCTCTGATACCACTTTTATCACGACCCAAATTAGAGGGCCACGACTGGCACCCGGTGCCTACTCAACCGAGCGCAACATACCTTATCCTTTTTTTATAAGACCCGTCATGGGCCATGATAAGCCACATCTACATATATAATTAACAATATTATAACTTAACTCACACAATTAATTCAAAAACAAAAACATTTATATAGATACATAGGGGCCGACAAGACCGTTAACATGTCATACCTAAAACTATACACAGGAGACTGTCTGGAAAACCTCTAAGCAAATATGACCATAATATATAAGTCGGGACAGGGTTCCCGACATCCTCATAAAATAAAATCACATATATATAACGTGACTCGGTAATACTCCAGGAAGATGTGGAGCTCACCAACCTAAAGCTGATGTCTGGAGGAGGCCTACAGTGGATGGTCCTCACCTCGCCTATCTATACCTACGTGGCATGAAATACAGCACCCCAGGAAAAGGGACGTCAGTACAAAGAATGTACCAAGTATGTAAGGTAGAAATGAAATGTAGTAATAAGATACTATCTCGGGGAGGGATAAAAGTCAACTTATAACCTCTGACTTGCCATTGAGGGCCATAACTTATAGAATAAGACCCATATAATATGTATAAATAAAACTACAATAATAATAATTCTAATTACATTATTCTCGTGACGTTAAATGCCCAACTGATCAGTGGTAACTGCCCGACCGGCCGTAGTGCGGTGGTAAATGCATGACTGCCCGACCGGCCGTAGCACGGTGATAAATGCATGAAGATGCATGTATCACTATATTATAAACAGTAACATCTTTTTCATATAGCTCAATAGAGACCTAGGAACGTACTTAGACATACTTGAATATAACTTTACATGAATGAATAACATAGATATCCTTAACTACTAAGAGTAGAACCACTTATAAAATAACATTACGTTTACGTATCGTTACTTGGATCATACTAAAAGGAGAAAGGATTAGCCTTAACATACCTGGAGTAGGGAAAAATCTGTATGATATTTTTGAGAAGGATTACACCGTACTCCCTTAAAATTGCAAATTCTCCGTTTGATTTATTGAAGATATGTGCCTTTCTACGTTAACTGCCGGCTGTCTTTTACGTTATCTTCAGATTATAGCTTCAGATTGTCTTACGTAGAGCCCTTTCTATTCTTTCAAAATGTTGGAATATAAAAGATTTCTACTCTTTCAAAAATGTTGGAAGATAAGTATTTTAGTTAATAAAAGATTTGTAGCTTTTCTAATTGCATGGTTTGTCTTGAAATTGGGTTTCCACCTAATCTAACATGACTAAGAGTCATTTATTTTGTTATTGGCTTTCTGCCATGTGGGGGTGGGGTTTTAATCTTATCCCAAACTCATTGGTTAATTAGGTAATGTCCTGTTACCCGATAATTAACCAATTACCCACATAATCAAGAACTATCTCAAATTACTTAAAATACTACTTATTTTTTTATATACTTTATACATCATACTATCACGGTCATATGGTACCTTTTGTGGTACTAGTCCATAAATATCGGGTATTATAGCTCGGACCGTATTTTATCCCAAATCGACAACCTTCAACGAACCTCATTTTCTTTGATTCATGTACCCTTTGCCCTTCATGGCACTTACTTATCGCTTGTTATAAATAGTATAAATACGTTAACCTCAAGATAATCTCATCCCCGAGTCTATATCGATTAACTGAAGATGAAACTTTAACGTACGAAAACGCGAGATGTAAGAGAGGACTCGATATTCTGGAGGATATAATGGTACCAGCACCAAAGCTGTACCCCGTCATGGTAGAGGCTATGTGAGTTGTCCCGTTCATTTTGCACTTCCAACTTCTAGTGGTGCTCTGGTTATTCCGAGGTCCCAAGTTTCCTACTTTGGTCAACCACTTTCTAGTGAATGCCATGCACGGGGTTCCTTCAGCGGTCAGTCTAGCTGGCCAGGCCAGAGCTAGTTTCAGCAGCCAAGCCCACCGAGAGCTTTCTTTGAGTGTGGTGATACCCGACATATGGTGAGGGACTGCCCCAGAATCAGGAGGGGTGCACCTCCACAGACTACTCAGGTCCACGGATTCCGCTTAGTCCACAGACTTCATAGGTCATGGTTGCTGCTTCACCCTCATAGCTAGCTAGGGGTGGGGGTAAGGTAGGTAAAGGTCGCCCTAGAGGGGGAGGCCAAGCCAGATTCTATGCTTTTTTCGGGTAGAACGGAGGCAGTCGTATCAGACGCAGTCATCGCAAGTATTGTTCTGGTTTGTCATAGAGATGCATCAGTCTTATTTGATCTAGGATCCACTTATTCAAATGTGTCATCTTACTTTGCTCTATATTTGAAAATATCTCGTGATTCTTTGAGTTCTCCTATTTATCTATCCATGCTTGTGGGAGATTCTATTATTGTGGACCATGTGTATCATTCGTGTTTAGTTGTTATTGGGGATTTTGAGACCAGATTTGATCTATTCCTACTCAATATAGTAGACTTTGATGTGATCTTGGGGATAAACTAGTTGTCGCCCTATTATATTATTCTGGATTGTCACGTCAATACTGTGACACTGGGTATCCCAGATTTGTCGCAGTTAGAGTGGATGGGTACATTAGATTACATTCCTAGTAGAGTTGTGTCCTTTCTAAAGGCCCAGCAAATTATTGAGAAGGGGTGTGATGTATATCTAGGCTTGGTGAGAGATGTCAGTGTTGATACTCCTATCGTTGAGCTAGTTTTGGTAGTGAGAGACTTCCCAGATGTGTTCCCAGTAGATCTTGTGGGCATGGCGCTCGATAGAGATATCTATTTTGGTATTGACTTGTTGCGGGGCACTCAGCCCATTTCTATCCCACCCCACCTTATGTCACCAGCAGAGTTGAAGGAGTTGAAAAAGCAGTTGCAAGAGTTGCTTGATAAGGGTTTCATTCGGCCTAGTGTTTTGCCGTGGGGTGCTCCGGTTCTGTTTGTGAAGAAGAAGAATAGTTTCATGAGCATGTGTATTGATTATCGGTAGTTGAACAAGGTTACAGTAAAGAACAAGTACCCATTATCGTGCATTGATGACCTATTTGACTAGCTACATGGTGCTAGAGTGTTCTCAAAGATTGATTTGAGATCAGGGCATCATTAGCTGAAGATTCAAGATCTGGATATTCCGAAGTCTACTTTTAAGACTTGGTATGGTCACTACGAGTTTCTTGTGATGTTATTTGGGCTGACGACCGCCCTAACAGCATTTATGCACCTAATAAATAGTCTATTCCAACCATATCTTGATTTATTCGTAATTGTGTTTATTTACAACATCTTGGTGTACTCCCGCAACCGGGAAGATCATGAGCAACATCTAGGGATCGTACTCCAGACCTTGAGATAGAATAAACTGTATGGAAAATTCTCAAAGTGTGAGTTTCGGCTCAATTCGGTGGTGTTATTGGTCATGTGGTGTTAGTGAGGGGATCAAGGTATATTCGAAAATGATTGAAGCAGTTTAGAATTGGCCTAGACCATCTTTAGCTACTGAGATTCGGAGTTTCCTTGGTTTTCCCGGGAATTATCGTCGTTTCGTAGAGGATTGCTCATCCATTGCTACATTTATGACTAGATTGACCCAGAAGGGTGCTCCTTTCAGATGGTTCGAGGAGTGTGAAGCGAGCTTTCAAAAGCTGAAGACTATTTTGACTACATCCCCAGTGTTTGTATTGCCTATGGGTTCGGGGTCGTACACTGTGTATTGTGATGTGTCACATGTTGGGCTTGGCATAGTATTGATGCAGGACGGTAGGGTGATTGCCTACGCATCTCGAAAGTTGAAGGTCCATGAGAAGAATTATCTAGTGCAAAACTTGGAATTGGCAGCTATTGTCATGCATTGAATATTTGGAGGCACTACTTGTACGGTGTTCCATGTGGTTAGAGTTGCTTAAAGACTATGATATTACTATTCCGTATCATCCTGGGAAGGACAAAGTGGTAGTCGATGCCTTGAGTAGAAAGACGAAGAGTTTGGGTAGTTTTGCATATCTATCGGCAGCAGAGAGGCCACTAACCATGGATGTTCAGGCCTTGGCTAATCAGTTTGTGAGATTCGATATTTCAGAGCCCAGCCGGATTCTTGCTTGCGTGGGTTCTCGGTCTTCCTTCTATGAGCGCATCAGAGAGCGTCAGTATGACGACCCTCATTTGCTTGTCCTTAAGGATAAGGTATATCACGACGATGCCAAGGATGTTTCTATCGGAGATGATGATGTGGTGCGGATGTAGGGCCGGTTATGTGTGCCCAATGTAGATGGGTTACGTGACTTGATCCTTGATGAGGCCCACAGTTCGCGGTACTCCATTCATTCGGGTGCCGCTAAGATGTATCAGTATTTGAGGTCGCACTATTGGTGGAGGAGAATGAAGAAAGACATAGTGGAGTATGTGGCTCGGTGCCTGAACTGTCAGTAGGTGAAGTATGAGCATCAGAGACCGGGCGATTTGCTACAAAGACTTGAGATTCCTGAGTGGAAATGGGAGCGTGTTACCATGGATTTTGTTGTTGGGCTCCCGCAGACTTTGAATAAATTTAACACAGTATGGGTGATTGTAGACAGGTTGACCAAGTCAGCTCATTTCAGTCTAGTAATGACCACATATTCTTTAGAGCAGCTAGCTCAGATCTATATCGTGAGATTGTTTGTCTCCACAGCGTGCTATTATACATTATCTTCGATCAAGGTACATAGTTCACATCGCATTTCTAGAGAGATGTGCAACATGAGTTAGGCACACTGGTTGAGTTGATTACAACATTTCACCCCCAGACGGACGGGCAGTCCGAGCGCACCATTCAAATATTAGAGCATATGCTTCGTGCATGTGTTATGGATTTTAGGGGTACTTGGGATCAATTCTTGCCGCTTGCAGAGTTCGCCTACAACAGTAGCTACCAATCGAGTATTCAAATGCCTCCTTATGAGGCCCTGTATAGGAGACGGAGTCGTTCTCCAGTTGATTGGGTTGAACCGGGAGAGGCCAAGTTGTTGGGCACATATTTGGTTCGAGATGCCTTAGAGAAAGTCAAAATGATTCAAGACCAGCGTCGTACAACATGGTCTAGGTAGAAGAGTTATGCTGATCGGAGAGCTCGTGATGTAGCATTTATGGTCGGAGAGAGGTTTTTTCTCCGGGTTTCACCCATGAAGGGTGTGATGAGGTTTGGGAAGAAGGGCAAGTTGAGCCCTACGTACATTGGCCCTTTTGAGAGTTGGTGAGGTGTCCTACAAGCTTGCATTATCACCCAGCTTATTGGAAGTTCATCCGGTGTTCCATGTTGCCATGCTTCGGCAGTATTATGGTGATCTGTCTCATGTTATAGACTTCAACTCAGTCCAATTGGATAAGGATTTGACTAATATGGAGGAGCCAGTGGCTATCTTGGACAGGCAGGTTCAAGGGAGGGGCCATCCGGTCGAGGAGGCAACCTGGGAGACCGAGCACGACATGTGGAGTCATTATCCTCATCTTTTTGTCACTTCAGGTGTGTATTTATGCACGTTCGAGGACGAATATTTGTTTTAAGAGGGGGAATGTAACAACTCTACCGGTTGTTTTGTGTATTTGCGCCCCGAGTTCCCTTTTGATGCTTCACATATGTGTAATCTAGGTTTTATGACTTATGGGGTTGATTGGTTTTATTTAAGGAAGATTTCAAATTGATTTAGATCCTTTGGCTTAGAAGCCTAAGTTGATTATGTAGACCAAGGTTTGACTTTTGTAAAAACGAGCCCAAAATGGTATTTTGATGGCTCTGATAGCTTCGTATCACAATTCTAAACTTGGGCGTATGCCCGAAATCAAATATAGAGGTTTGTAGGTTGATTTGTGTTGTTTCGCCAAAAATTGACAATTTGAGGTTTAGAAGTTTGACCGTAGGTTGACTTTTGGCTACCGGGTTTGGAATTTAGTTTTGGGACTTGGAATAGGTCTGTTATTCTATTAAGAACTTGTCTGCAAAAGATTGTGTCATTTGGAGTTGATTTGATAGAATTCGAACGCTTGGTTGCAATTCTAGAGGTTCTTGAACTTTACTTTGAAATTCATGCATTTTGGTGTCCGATTCGTAGTTCTAGATATTATTTTTGTGTTTTGGTCGTGCGAGCGAGTTTGTATGATGTTTTTATACTTGTGTGGTTGTTTGGTTTGGAGCCTCGAGGTCTCGGATGAGTTTCAGACGTGATTCAGAATGGTTTGGACTAAAAATACAATTGGTGGGATGCTGGTGCTCTGATGTCGCAATTGTGAAGGGGACAAGGGGTGGTCAGATGTCGCAATTGCGACTTCCCCCTTCACATTTAGGAAGTCAGCAGGCCTAGGGTTGGGTCGTATTTGAAACTACTTGGTCGCTTTTGCGATGGTAGCCAGCTTTGCAATTACAACTTCTGTTGAGGCTGTCAGGGTTCGCAAATGCGATCCCTGATTCGAAATTGTAAGGGTTCGCACTGTGTCGCAAATGCAACATCTTCAGTTGGACATAAGGCCTGGAAATTCGGGATTTAGTCTCATTTCTCACATTTTAGAACCCTAGACTCGGTAGGAGGCAATGAGAGGACAGTTTCATCTACGAACATTGGGTAATTGATTTTAATTAATTTCCAACTATATTTCATGATTATATTTTAGATTTAACATCAATTTATGTGAATCACAGTGAAATTTTGAGAAATTTTGCCTATGTTTCAAAAAATGAGAATTTGAGTTTTGAGAGTCGATTTGGACTCGAATTAGAAAACTAATCACATGTATGGACTCGTGGAGTTATGAGTAGTCGGAATCACCCTTGGACCCAGGTTTTGACCGACCGAGGGCCGGGGTTGACATTTGTTGACTTTTAGGGAATTTTGTAAAGATCAAAGCTTTTTATATTGTAATTGTTTTCCCTTGCATTGGTTGATGATATTAAGTCACTTTTGGTTAGATTTAAATCGGGTGGAGGCAAATTTTAGGGGAAAAGCTATTTTCGAGGGTTGAGTTGGCCTAGCTGAGGTAAGTATCTTGCCAAACTTTGTGTGGGGAAAGCTACACCTTAGGATTTGGGTTGATTGTACTATTTGTGTTATGTGGAAGACGTGTAACCGAGGTGACGAGTGCATACACGAGCTATATGTGGTATTTGACTGGTTTAGGCTATTTAGACTCTTTCCATACCTTCAATTTAATTGTCGTAATATGTTATATTTCTCATTGTTAATCTACTCTTACATGTGTTAATCTACCCTTACATGTTTATTTGACATTGTTAACACCTGTTCTACCTCTTACTTGTTATTTTGCTCTTATATGCTTATTTGTGTTGAAGTTGTAAAAGCCGTTATCACATTAAAGTGAAGTTGTTAATTATTAAGATATCTTTCTTATTGAGCAATTCACTTTCATTTTGTTATTGTTGAGATTTTTGTACACATTGTGGTTGAGCCATGGCTAATGGTTATGGAAGCATTGATTTTGTTACTTCTTTTGGCAAGTTGTGGTATATGGGCACTTGTGGTGCGAGTTGTGATTATGTTGTGATATTGATATGCATGTGGTGGTATAAGGCCACGGGTCGATACGCATGCGGTGAGATAAGACGGGCTTGATACGCGTGTTTCTAGTAGGGGAACTACTTGAAGCCATGCAGTGTGATAAGGTGTACTAAAACGCTTGTAGCTATTTCAGGAAAAATAATTTTTCAAAACTAAATGTAAGGTTCACGCGGTGATATAAGGAAAGATTGTGATTGAAATTATGAAATGTGATACGAGGGGGTACCTCGGTTGTGATTCTTGTTGTGCATTTCATATTGAAAAGATTTATCTAACGACCCGGCCGGTTGTTTTGGGAATTTAAGTCCCATACGGTGGCATAAGGCCCTGAGTAGCTTCATATTATGTGTATTGACTCGCGTGCATGGTTCAATTCAATTACCGGGTGATTCGGAGTGATTTGGGACACTTAGTCCCTAAAACGGAAGCTTAAGTCTTAGGATTTTTGACCCTAGTCGGAACTCTGTGGAGACGACTCCGGAATGGAGTTTCGTTGGTTCCGTTAGCTCCGTTGGGTGATTTAGGGATTAGTGGCGTGTCCGGATTATGTTTGCGAGATCTGTAGCTCATTTAGGCTTAAATTGGCGAAAGTCGAATTTTTGGAGATTTTGGCCGGAAGAGGACTTTTTCATATCGGGGTCGGAATGCGATTCCGAGAGTTGAAAAAGCTCTGTTATGTTATTTGGGACTTGCCTGCAAAATTTGACGTAATTCCGGGTTGGTTAGATTGGTATCGGCACGAGTTTTCTATGTTGGAAGTTTTGGAAGTTCATATATTCAATTCGTGGTGCGATATGTATTTTTGGCATTGTTTGATGTGATTTGAGACCTCGAACGAGTCCGTGTTAGGTTATGGAACTTGTTTGTTTATTTAGATGGGGTCCCGGGGGCCTCGGGTGTGTTTCGGATGGGCTACGAGCCATTTTTTTCTATTTTTGAACTGTTGTTTTCTGTCATCTGGTTTCCTTAATCGCGTTCGCGTCCCTTCCTTCGCGTTCGTGAAGAGTAATTTTGGAGGAGGAATTCATTGTTCTTCGTGTTTGCATGATCACGTTCGCATCTGTTCCCTCGCGTTCGCGTAGTAGAAATTAGAGTTGGGCGTTGTTGGCTATTTCTTCTTCGCGTTCGCGTAACTTCTGTTCCCTACCCTTCGCGTTTGCACCCCGTAGCTCGCGTTTGCGTAGGGTTATCCTGCAGCCTACATTTTTGCTTCATCGCGAATGTGATGCTTTCTCCGCTTTCGTGATTCTTTCACACTTGGGCAGAATATAAGTTTTTCCAAATCGAGGTTAGGCCATTTCATCATATTTTGACTTGTAGAGCTCGATTTTGAGCGATTCTTTGTGGGTTTTTCAAGCAAATCGATTGGATAAGTGTTCTTCACCTAGAATTTAATATATTTCATGATTTTATCTTTATTTTTATCATTCAAATTTGTGTTTTGAGTTGAGGAAAAAGGAGGTTTTTGAAGAAAATTTTCAAAATGAAAAATCATGATTTGAGAGACGAATTGGTATCGGAATTTGATAATTTTAGTATGGTTGAACTCATATCGGAATGGGTTTTCAGGTTTTGTGAAATTTATCAGGTTCTGAGGTGCGGTCCCGGGGGTCGACTTTTGGACCGATTTGTTTTAGATTTTGATAAAGATTGAGGCTTTATGGTTTGGAATAGTTTCTTATGAGTTTTATTTGTGCTTTGAAGTTATTTTGGTTAGATTTGAGCCATCCGGAGGTCATTTCACCCGAGAAGTTCATTTTTGAGTATCGGTCTGTCTTCTTTGAGGTAAGTATCTTGCCTAACTTCGTGTGGGGGAACTACCATTTAGGATTTGAGTCTTCTATGCTAATTGTAGTCCGTGTACGCGAGGTGACGAGTACGTGCCCGGACTTATTTGTGGAAAATTAGCCTTTTAGGGATTCTTAGGTCCTTATATTCATTGAATATGCAGTTGTTCTCGTTACAATTACCTTTATTAATTTCCAGCTTCACTTTTACCTACTTTAATTGGAATTAATTGCTTCATGATCCACTCTTGTTGTTCATTTGATTCATGTATGCCTTAACTGAAATTGTTATCTCTTCTATTACCATGTTATCTTTTCCCTAACAGCTTATCTTTATCTGAAATTATAATTATCTCTCCTGTAATTGTTCGTCCTTGATTGAGGCAAATGATTATCCTTATATTGCTTATCCTTAATTGAAGTTTTTGTATCTCTATCTTAATTGCCCAATCTTAAAAGAAGTTAGATATCCTATATTTTAGTTGACTTGTCGTCATTTGGAATTATTCGTCTTGTGTTAGCTCCCTCATCATCGAACTGTATATTGTGGACCGTTGTTACATAATATTTCCTTTCTTGTTGAGCTGTTCTTATTATGACTAGCATTCTCTATTGTGGCTACTCCTTGTGAATTAGTTCCTCCGTTTCCTTGAGTTCTGGAATTGCTGAATTGACGTATTTGTCGTATCCTTGTATTATTATCATTGTTGTTGTTGTACTTATTGTGGTGATGCAC
>AWOL01S0022398.1:55068-77576 GCA_000715115.1 Nicotiana otophora
GGGGGGGGGGGTTGCGCATGTGGCGAGACAGGTGGGAACTTTGTTATGCATGTGTGGCGATACAAGGCGGGCACTTACTCTATTATTGCAAACGTTGCGAGACAAGGTAGGCTGTGTCAGGGATTGATTTGTGATGGACTAGGGGTATTCTTGTTGTTGATATTTGTGTAGTGGTACACTTACTTGTGTAAGCTTTATCTAGTGAAAGTTGTGAGAAAATATTCTACGTGTCGTCCATTTTTTTTTATGCTTATTTGTTAGTATGGACTGTGTTAGGATACTTGCACAAGAATACACGTAGTTAAGCCCTCTTATCGGATAAGATGTTTTCTTGATATTGTTGGGCATAGATTCTCACCCTTGTTTACTTGCCTTCTACATGAGAATGGCTCTATTGGCACGTGAGTTGTCAGTACGGTTATGAGGTATTATGAGGGCACAGGATGCCAAGTGTTGGGGTTCAGGTATTGAGACGCGTGAGTTGTGATTTGTCCGAGGTTCGGTACCTCGGGAAGTTTGATGACTAAAACCTGATGTAAAGGCGATTTTAGTTGCTAAGTTATTACTTGTCCTTGCTGTATTTGTGATTCCGGATTTAGGTTGTGTTCCATTCACTTTTCTGTGTCCTTTTTATGGTATTCCACTGATACTTGTTGTTTCCGTTCTTATTGCCATTACTGTATTGTGAGCCATATTGCATAGTCTTTATGTAGATATCATATTTCTGTTGTTCATATACTTATTCTTGTTCAGTTTATTAGACCAGTGGATGTCTTGACTGTTCCTCATCACTACTCCACCGAGGTTAGTCTTGATACTTACTGAGCACCGCTGTGGTGTGCTCATTCTACACTTCTGTATATTTCTATGCAGATCCAGGTATTTGTCGTTAGCAGTTGTGTGGGGCGTTGCTGTGGAGATTCAAGGTAAACCTGCTGCTGCATTCGCAGGCTTCGGAGTCAGCTTCAAGTCTTCATTTTGCACTGTTTATTCTTATTTCTGGACAGTTGTATTTATAAGTTTTCTAGCAAACACTGTGTATAGCTTATAACTTGTACTACCGGTTTTGGGAATTGTAAATTTTAAGAGATTTCTATTTCAAATTGTTAGATGTTATTTAAATAATGTTGTTGTTTCAATTAATGTTAGGTTTACCTAGTTCCTAAGAATAGGTGCCATCACGATACGCAAACGGAGGGGAAATTGGGTCGTGACAAGTGGGTATTAGAGCTCTAGGTTCATGGGTGCTACGAGTCATAAGCAAGTTTAGTAGAGTCTTGTGGATCGGTACGGAGACGTCTGTACTTATCTTTGAGAGGCTATGGAACTATTAGGATAGTTTCACTCCCTTCATTCCTATCGTGCAACTTCATTGATCTCGAAGTTGAACTTTTATCATTCCATTCTCTCACAGATGGTGAGGACGCGAGCTGCAGTTGCTGATGACGTTACCCCCGGAGCAGATGTCGCTAGGGGAAGAGGCAGAGGCTCACGAGGAGGACGTGCCGCAGCTAGGGCACCTGCCAGAGCAGTAGTTGAAGAGCCGCCAGCAGTTTTAGTTGGGGGCAGGTACCGGAGGCGCCTGCTGTTACCCCCGGACTTCAGGAGACCTTAGCACAGTTCCTGAGCATGTTTGGTATATTGGCTCAATCGGGGTTGATTCCTATTGCACCAGCTATTTCATAGACCGGGGTAGGAGCTCAGACTCCCGCCTCCCACACCCAGAGCAACGAGTTTATGTTGGTTAGGTTCCAGGTGTCATGGCGACACAACCTGTGGTTATAGTTTAGCATGTGGTCAGGGCAGCAACATCTGAGGAAGAGCAGCTTAGACTTGTAAGGTTCAAGAAATATGACCCTCCTACATTCAGTGGTTTGGCTTGAGAGAGTGCACAGGGTTTTATGGAGGAGTGCCATCGCATTATCCGCACTATGGGTATTGTTGAGACGAGTGGGGTTGCTTTTACTACATTCCAGCTTAAGGGAGTGGCTTATCAGTGGTGGCGGACATATGAGTTGGGCAACCCAGCTGATGCAGTTCCACTTACGTGGGTTCAGTTTCCAGAGATGTTCTTGAGTGATTTTGTACCTCAGTCCCTTCGAAATGCATGGCGCGCGGAGTTTGAGCAGCTGTGCTAGGGCACTATGTCAGTATCAGAGTATGCCGTGAGATTCAGTGATTTGGCCAGGCATGCACCTGCTTTGGTCGCCATAGTTAGAAAGCGTGTCCGTAGATTCATTGAGAGACTCAGGCATGATATTCAGTTCAACATGGCTCGGGAGTTAGAGTTAGATGTTTCGTTTCAGCAGGTGGTAGGGATCGCTCGCCGTGTAGAGGGCATGTGGGACCAGGAGAGAGAGTACATGCGGGGGTAGGAGAGAGAGTACAAGCGAGATCAGGAGAGAGAGGACAGGGAGGTGAAGAGGCCTCGTAGGCGGGAGAGATCTACTGGTCCTTATTTTTGAGGCAGAGTACGCCATGGTAAAGGTTTTGTGGGTCAGCTAGTTCAGTTTGCACTTCAGGCTTTGCACAGTATTTTAGGTGTTCATGGGTCTCAGAGTACTCGTACGGCACAGTTTCCACAGCCATGTCAGCAGAGAGGTTTCTTTAAGTATGGAGATACCAGCCACAGGGTGCGAGGTTGTCCTAGACTCCAGACATATGTGTCACAGCGAGGTATTCACGCGGATAGAGGGCTCCCAAGAGGGGAAGTCCCGGCCTATTGATGTGTCTCTCATATAGTAGATTGGAGGCTGATATGCCATAGGATGCCATACAGTTATGCTTTTGATTTGTTACAGAGGGGCACCATTCGTATTTTGATTAGGTTCCGCTTATCAGGGTAAGTCCCCTATTTGTTGCTCCACCTATGGGTGAGTTCATGACTTAGTATGCTTTATATGTGCTTGCTCCTGTTGGGAGACTCTATGAGTGATAACCCGTGTTTATTGTTTCTTTCTATTCATTATTGAGAGTTTCGAGTCTAGAAGTGAATTCCTGTAGTCCATCATGGTAGGTTTGATGTGATCCCTGCATAATTTGGTTACGAATTGTGATTTGATACTCTACCAGGATGAGAGTTTAGTAAGTGTTGTGATTTTATTAGCAGAATTGAGTTAGTGGAAGAATTGCATTTGTATGATGTGTATTCGACTTGTGATTCAGAGTTGAGGGTGAGACCCTCACGATTCCATGTGATTTGATATGTTTGAGCTGGACTGCATGCCGTGGTGGAAGTTATATCAGGATGAGATCCTTTTGATTTGTAGGATGGTACTCATAGAGAGTTGTTCCTGTCGGGCATTGTTTTATATTTCTCTTATGTGTTTTTCTTTACATATTCAATCATTTTTGTTCGTTGCTTCTTGAGTTTTAGCTTGAGGGGTGTGTGCCCGGTGGTGCTAGTGTGACTTGTTGTTTTGGGTGTATAATTATTAGGTATACGTGTTCCTTGCATTGTTGTCAGTGTTGTGGAGGTTCGAAACAGAGTTCTATCGGATCTGAGGCTAATTGTCAGTGCTGGTTTTGATTACGGGTAGCTATTGTGATCAGAAACATTATGTTTGGCCTATGTGTGGCATGTCATGTTGAGTGGTCATACCTTATGGGTGTAGGCATGAGTTGTTGCAGCTGGTTGAGACTGATACCGGGAATGAATTTAGAATCGGGTCCTTTGGAGATGAACGAAAGGTAAGAATTTTGACTCTAAGGCTTATCGGTGTTGGTAGAAAGGGTAAATTATAGTTGAGATGGTGTCATTAGGCTTATGTGGATTGGGGTGATATGGGGTCACCCGCGGATATATGTTGGATATGTGAATTCAGTGATTTGAAGACTTCGAGGCGATTCTTAGCACGTTCGAGGACGAACGTTTGTTTAAGAGTGGAACGATGTAAGGACCCGGCCGGTCGTTTTAAGAATTTAAGTCTCGTCCGATAGCATAAGGTCCTGAGCAGCTTCGTATTATGTGTATTGACTCGCGTGCGTGGTTGAATTCAATTACCAGGTGATTCAGAGTGATTTGGGACACTTAGTCCATAAAACGGAAGCTTAAGTCTTAGGATTTTTGACCCTAGTCGAAACTATGTGAAGACCACTATCGAATGGAGTTTCGTTGATTCTGTTAGCTTCGTTGGGTGATTTGGGACTTATGGGTGTGTACGAATTGCGTTTTGGAGGTCTGTAGCTCATTTAGGCTTAAATTGGCGAAAGTCGAATTTTTGGAGATTTTGACCGGAAGTGAACTTTTTGATATCGGGGTCGGAATGAGATTCCGAGAGTTGGAAAAGCTCTGTTATGTTATTTGGGACTTGCCTGCAAAATTTGACGTCATTTCGGGTTGGTTAGATTGGTTTCGGCACGAGGTTTCTATGTTGGAAGTTTTGGAAGTTCATATGTTCGATTCGTGGTGCGATTTGTATTTTCGGTGTTGTTTGATGTGATTTGAGACCTCGAGCGAGTACGTGTTAGGTTATGAAACTTGTTTGTGTGTTTAGACGGGGTCCCGTGGGCCTCGGGCGTGTTTCGGATGGGCTACGGGCCATTTCTTTCTATTTCTGAACTGTTATTTTCTGTCATCTGGTTTCCTTAATCGCGTTCGCATCCCTTCCTTCGCGTTCGCGAAGAGTAATTTTGGAGGTGGAATTCATTGTTGTTTGCATTCGCATGATCACGTTCGCGTTCGCATCTGTTCCTTCGCGTTCGCGTAGTAGAAATTGAGAGTTGGGGGTTGTTGGCTATTTCTTCTCCGCGTTCGCGTCATTCTTCCCGCGTTCGTGTAAGTTCTTTTTCTTACCCTTCGCGTTCGCGTAGGGTTATCCCGCAGCCTACTTTTTCCTCTTCGCAAACGCGATCCTTTCTCCGCGTTCGCGATGCTTTTAGACCTGGGCAGAATATAAGTGTTTCCAAATCGAGGGTTAGGCCATTTTCATCATATTTTGACTTGTAGAGCTCGGTTTTGAGCGATTCTTTATAGGGTTTTCAAGCAAATCAATTGGGTAAGTGTTCTTCACCTAGAATTTAATATATTTCATGATTTTATCTTTATTTTTATCATTTAATTTGTGTTTTGAGTTGAGGAAAACGGAGGTTTTTGAAGAAAAGTTTCAAAATTCCGGAATTTGATAATTTTACTATGGTTGAACTAATATCGGAATGGGTGTTCCGAGGTGCAAGCCCGGGGGTCGACTTTTGGACCGATTGTTTTTAGATTTTGATAAAGATTGAGGCTTTAAGGTCCGGAATAGTTTCTTATGAGTTTTATTTGTGCTTTGAAGTTATTTTGGTTAGATTTGAGCCGTCCGGAGGTCATTTCACCCGAGACGTTTATTTTTGAGTATCGGTCTGTCTTCTTTGAGGTAAGTATCTTGCCTAACTTCGTGTGGGGGAACTACGCCTTAGGATTTGAGTCTTCTATGCTAATTGTAGTCCGTGTACGCGAGGTGACGAGTACGTGCCCGAACTTATTTGTGAAAAATTGGCCTTTTAGGGATTCTTATGTCCTTATATTCATTGAATATTCAGTTGTTCTCGTTACGATTACGTTTATTAATTTCTAGTTTCACTTCTACCTGCTTTTATTGGAATTAATTGCTTCATGATCCACTCTTCTTGTTGATTTGATTCATATGTTCCTTAACTGAAATTGTTATCTCTTCTATTGTCGTGTTGTCTTTTACCTAACAGTTTATCTTTATCTGAAATTATAATTATCTCTCATGTAATTCTTCATCCTTAATTAAGCCAAATGATTATCCTTATACTGCTTATCCTTAATTGAAGTTGTTGTATCTCTCTCTTAATTGCCCAACCTTAAAAGAAGTTAGATATCCTATATTTTAGTTGACTTGTCCTTATTTGGAATTATCCGTCTTGTGTTAGCTCCCTCGTCATCGAACTGTACATTGTGGACCGTTGTTACATAATATTTCCTTTCTTGTTGAGCTGTTCTTATTATGTCTAGCGTTCTCTATTGTGGCTACTCCTTGTGAATTAGTTCCTCAGTTTCCTTGAGTTCTGGAATTTCTGAGTTGACATATTTGTCGTATCCTTGTATTATTATAATTGTTGTTGTTGTACTTATTGTGGTGATGCACGAGGTTTCTGCCGTGCGGTTGTTGTTATTGTGATGCACGAGGTTTCTTCCGTACGGTTGTTGTTATGGGTTTGCACGTGGTTTCTGCCGTGCTATTGTTACTATTGATATTTGCACATGCGGCGTGACAAGGCAGGATATATATATGTGTGGATTGCGCATGTGGAAAGACAAGGTGGGAACATTGTTATGCAAGTGTGGCGAGACAAGGCAGGCACTTACTCTATTATTGCAAACGTTGCGAGACAAGGTGGGCTATGTCAGGGATTGATTTGTGATGGCCTGGAGGCATTCTTGTTGTTGATATTTGTGTAGTGGTACACTTACCTGTGTGAGCTTTATCTTGTGAAAGTTGTGAGAAACTATTCTACGTGTTGTACGTTATTTTTTCCTTATGCTTATTTGCTGGTATGGACTATGTTAGGACACTTGCACAAGCATACACATAGTTAAGCTCTCTTATCGGATAAGAGGTTTTCTTGATATTGTTAGGCATAGATGCTCACCCTTGTTTACTTGCCTTCTATGTGAGAATGACTCTATTGGCACGTGAGTCGTTAGTGCGGTTATGAGGTGTTATGAGGGCACATGATGCCAATTGTTAGGGTTTAGGTATTGAGACCCGTGAGTTGTGATTTGTCTGAGGTTCAGTACCTCGTGGAGTTTGATGACTAAAACCTTATGTAAAGGCGGTTGTAGTTGCTGAGTTATTACTTGTCCTTGTTGTATTTGTGATTCCAGATTTAGGTTGTGTTCCATTCACTTTTCTGTGTCCCTTTTATGGTATTCCGCTGATACTTGTTGTTTCCTTTCTTAGTGCCATTACTATATTGTGAGCCATATTGCATAGTCTTTATGTAGATATCATATTTCTATTGTTCATATACTTATACTTGTTCCGTTTGTTAGACCAGTGGGTGTCTTGATTGTTCCTCGTCACTACTTCACCGAGGTTAGTCTTGATACTTACTGGGCACCGTTGTGGTGTGATCATTCTAAACTTCTGCATATTTCTGTGCAGATCCAGGTATTTGTCGTTAGCAGCTGTACGGGTCGTTGTTGTGGAGACTCACAAGGTAAACTTGTTGCTGTGTTTGCAGGCTTCAGAGTCATCTTCAAGACTTCATTTTGCACTGTTTATTCTTATTTCTGGACAGTTGTATTTAGAGGTTTTCTAGCAAACACTCTGTAGAGCTTATGACTTGTATTACCGATTTTTGGAAATTGTAAATTTTAAGAGATTTCTATTTCAAATTGTTAGATGTTATTTAAATAATATTGTTGTTTCAATTAATGTTAGGCTTACCTAATCCCTAAGACTAGGTGCCATCACGATACCCAAACGAAGGGAAAATTAGGTCGTGACAATTTATTGCTTGAACAATTCTTGTTACTTTTATTCTTTCTTATCTTACCAGTTTCGTCAGTATTTGATTATCTGAGGTTTTCATTGCGTGTTTCCTTTTTGTTATCTTTTTGCTTAAGATTCTATCATTAGTATACCTTACTAAACTGCCTTGTTATCATTCATTTCTCCGCTTTTCATTACTTCCCGTTATTATATTCTGTTATGTTTATCTTCTCCTAGTAGGTGTCTTGACCTGACCTCGTCACTACTCTACCGATGTTAGGCTTGATACTTACCGGGTACCATTATCGTGTACTCATACTACTCTTCTGCACATTATTTGTGCAGATTCAGGTACATTTGCTCGTGCTGGACGCTAGAGATTGTTTGGTTTGCTGCTTCATGAGACTTCAATGTATACTTGCCCGACGTCCGCAGGCCTTGGGGTCACCTTCCGTTATCTTCTCATTACTGTTATTTCCCTTATCAGACAGTGTTGTAGTAGACGTTTTAAAATATTCTGTAGAGCTTATGACTCAGTTTCACTAGATATTAGGAGTTATCTGTCAGTTTTGCTATTGAGATTTGTTACGATGGTTTAATGGTTGTTTTATTATTATTTTCGCTATTTCTCTATACATGTTAGTCTTATCTAGCCTTAGAGACGAGGTGCCTAAGACTACATATTAGTCTTACATGTCGTGTAGAGCTTATCACAATATCCTAAGGTGGAAAATTGAGGTCGTGACAGTGTATTGCTTGGAAAGGGTACACATTTAGGTAGTTGTAGAACAAAATAACTCCTAACGTATGTGAGGAATCAATACGGAGGGTTAAAGGTGGGATTAGGAATAACGAAATCTTGGTGCAATCTTGGTGAGCGGTGAACTAGTGCCAGCTAGCGTAGCTCAGAAGAATACGTCTAGTAAATTATGATAGTTGCTCGAAAGAGAATTACGACACCCGAAGTTCTCACGATCGATAGAGAATACTTAGGCGAAAGTATAGGAGACACAGCGGGAAGAATTCCAAAAATTAGGGAAATCATAACTCTAAGCCTCCTTAATTGTGTCTCTAACCTTTATAACTTAAGCATTGTTCGAACTCGTGTTTCTTTGCAATAGTGAACAATTTTATCTAAGCCTTAGTTATCTGTGGGATTCGACTCCGGACTTTTAAACCGGATTATATTTCCAACGATCGCTTAATTATTTTTATAAGGCATAGTTGGGCGTGATCAACAACAAATAAATATTTTTTTATTAAAGCTTATATTGGTTTGGTGTCATCAAAATTAATATGTGAAACCTAGGGACTAACATGATGCCAATAAATTAATTCTTTGTTCATGTAATGGCGTGACACTATAGCAAGTTCAAGCAACGTTACTCCGGTTGTCGTGCCAAACCTTCTTTGACTCTTTGCTTTCGTAACTTAATAAGAAGTCAACCTTTTCTTTCTATAAGAATGTTGAGAGTGGGATAAAATTTCACTTCACAAGCACTAGATTGCCTGTCATAATTCCATGTCCTTGCAAAAATCTACAGGACCAAATACTTCAGCGACTCCGAACTGGCCACTCGCAATAATAGAGGAAAAAAAGACTAATATCAGACAGTAATATCTTGTAACCAAATGGATTTGCCAGTAGAAATTGCTCCTCCTTCGACTAATAGATATTCTTTACCCTAATGCATGGTGAAAAAATGTCGACGAAAGAAGGAACTTCTCTCTTCTCTGGTCATACTCATCTCTGAAGTCCTAATACCTGAAGTTGCTTCGATTGGAAAGTTAAAACAACCCTGATGGAAGCAGGTTTGAAGCCTTTTGTTGGCATTGTTAAGGAAAATTGAGACTACTAAAAGATAGATACAGAAGCCCTAATCAAATAACTAGTATATTTGGAAGTAATAGAGGTTGCTTGTAAATCTTTTGTTTCATTAATTTCTTTTTTAGAACCAGAAAGTTGAAACTCAAAATTCAATCTTTATACCATATCTATTTCTTGTAATTAATATATTTTTCTGAAAATTCAACAAATAACCTTAATGGGAGGCGCTATTGGGTATGTCCATGCTATTGTATAAGTGTCGATCACTCGATCTCCCTACTCTTGTTTTCTTGTACTGCTGAAATGATGCTACTAAAACGACACTTAAATTTTGGTCTTCTAAAAAAATTTAACAAATGTAGTCTTTGAATATCAGATATTTTGCATTGTAATTTTTAAAACTTCTGAAGTGTTGTTTTTTGTACTCTACAGAACTGTTTTTTCAAGTTTTCGGAGTGCATTTCTTTTAGCAGTGCTGTTTATTTTACAGTGAAGTAAAATGCATTTTTTTTATACCTGTAAATAGAACAACAAGTGCAGAGATGTAGAAGATTGAAGCATGATTCTTGACAAAGCGTAGCTATTCTAAGTTTGAGAATGAGCTTTTACGGAGAATGATTTTCACGTTATTTGGTTATCTCACGTGAGCGGCACATTGGGAAAGGAGTCAAACTTAATAGCCCATTTTGCAAAATCTGTTAGGGATAGGGCTTTCGACCAAACATATCACCTTTTAACATACATTAAGGACTATATCCATAAAGGGAGATATATTAAGGACCAAAATAAAGCAACTCCAATACATTAAGGACCATTTTGATTATTTCCTCTTGCACATTACTTTACTATTTAATAGGAAAGCTAGGCTTCGACGTGTCTGCTTAGAAAGTATTTACTTTCAGATCAAGGTTATATCCGTTATTTTACTGCATCAACAAACACCCACCGCTCTTCTCCTCTCTTTTTTTCTCCCAACATACTTCATTAGTTCATTTCTTCCCTAGCACCGATGAGACCCTTCGCATTCCCAGTTGTCTCCCTCGCCATCATTGATGGTCCACAAAGAACCAACCTCTTCATAACTTTCAATTCACACACAACTTTTTAGAAGAAACCCATCAAAATCGGCCCAATTTCATCCATCAAAACCCTAACTCGAAATTAGCCAAATGATCTACGATATATACAAAGTTCTGTCTCTACTGCACTTATTTCTACGATTCTAAGGTACATTTGGCGTTTTGCTTGTGAATCTATTTTAGATTTGATACACTTTCTTCTACTTATGATTTTTCACTTCGTCTTTCTATATCTCTATTTGAAAAGAACATTTATTCCTTTTTGTCTTTCTGTTTGTTTCAATATTATGCTGGATTTAGAGGAAAATTGTGGAAGGCTCATTTGATTATTGAATTTTTCTGTTGAAACTATAGGTTGTGGTAATAATTTCTATCTTAAATCAGACATTAGTATTACACTTAGCTACTTTTTCTATCATTGCTCCGTAACTTGTGGATTATTTGTATGCCTAAAGAAATTGATTTCAAAGTAGAAACCTATTTACAGCTTGTTTGGATGGTTGTTACCCATTGTATCGTATTGTATTGTTATCCTAAGACAATGTTTGTTTTGATTGTTTATTTAAAATGGATTGTATTGTATTGTTAAATCCATTGTTCCGGAATAACCAAAAGCCCTATTTTATGAAACAACCGATTTGATGTGGTGCGGTCGTTTCCTATTTGTTCTTTCTAATTATGTCCTTACTTATTACTCTATAATTCTATTTTATCATTTAATTTTTTTTATTTTAACTCAAAATCTCCAACCTTTTGACCTACTTTGTCTTCTTCCATCTTTTCTAGAGTTTGTTTGCCCCGTTCTTTCTATTATTCAAGTCTCCGTTCGATTCTTTGTCTCTTTTCATCGTTTTAATTTTTTTTTTTGGTGTTGCTAATATTAGTTAACTTTTTTTCCAGGTTTTTGCTCTTGTTTCCAAGTTACGTAATTAATGATAAATTAGTAGAAAGAGGTGTATACGGTCAAAATCGGTCCTACCCGATTTTGCTGTTTGATCGAGACAAGAGAGTTGCATCGGGGGTAGCCTCGTAATAAATCAGACCTGAGCTCGAAGATGAGACATCGAGCCTAGAGATCGAAGTGTACGTTGAGACCGAGACCAGCAAGAATCGAGACCAAGTATGACCGACTTCGAGGGGAGCATAATAACAGAATGGCGAGATATCCGTAACCAGTTGAAGATCACGGCGAAAATCCCAGAACAGATAAAATCAAGAGCGGTTATTGGTACCAATCATAAGCTTTATTTCTGTAATTAGAATTGTACCATAATTAGGAATCTTCTAGTATATAAGGGGGAGTCCCCGTCATTTGTAAACATCTTACATTCACGAATATCAAGGCAATATAATATCTCTTAGTTCGGTTCATCAACTTACCATTCTTTAAATTGTTCTTACTTCATTATTCTCGACGGTTCATCAGCTTGAGGGCATTGTCCAAGAATTGGTTTGTTTTACATTCTTATCAATTCGCATCATTTATCTCTAAGTTAATAAATCAGTATTGAACAAAATCGTGTGTCCTTAAAACCACATTACAAGTTTAATTGTTACTTGATTTTTAAGGTAAAACAATTTGGCGCCCACCGTGGGGCTAAGGATAATAGTGATTACTTAATATTTTAGCCTTCATAACACACATTGTTTTTGCACTTGTTCTTGTAAGTGCTTTTGACTTCAGGAATCAACATGTCAAACTCTGAAGCAGTACCCACTCACACTGACACCGGGCTTGGTCTTCATGGAGAAAATGATCATGTGGTTGCCCCGGGAAACGGAGTGCCTCCAATCAATCCCGACGCACCACAGGCCGTGGATCCGGTCGATGTCAATTCTCGTGTTGCTGTTCGTGGGGATTTAGGTACCGACCCTGAAAATAGTATTCGCAGAGACACACGGGCAGCCGATCAAAATGCACAAAGCAGTGAAGAAGGTGGGATTAGCCTTCGAATGATATTTGAAATGTTGCAAACTCAGCAAGCTGCGATAGCGCAACTCCAGAATCAAAATCGAGCACCAAGCAGAATTGAACTGGATACATCGCAAGAAGTTGTTCATAGGGTCGAACCGATGCAAGAAATATTGAACGATAACGGATCGGGAACAAACCCCGCCATCATAAAAATTCTCGAGGAGCTCACCAAACGGATCGAATCAGGAGAAAGAAAATCGAAGCCAACGACAAGAAGGTAGAAATGTGCAATTCACGGGTTGATCAAATACCGGGGGTACCCCCAATCCTAAAAGGTCTAGATTCGAGGATGTTCGTACATAAGCCGTTCCCTCCAAGTGCGGCACCGAAGCCCATTCCCAAAATGTTTCGTATGCCGGACATACCTAAGTACAATGGGACCACCTATCCCAATGAGCATGTCACCTCATATACATGCGCTATCAAAGGTAACGATTTGGAAGATGACGAGATTGAATCTGTTCTATTGAAGAAGTTCGGAGAAACTCTGTCAAAGGGTGCAATGATCTGGTATCACAACCTGCCGCCAAATTCCATCGACTTATTTGCCATGTTGGCAGATTCTTTCGTAAAGGCACACGCCAGGGCCATAAAAGTTGCAACGAGGAAATCAGACCTTTTCAAAGTAAAACACAAGGATAATGAAATGCTAAGGGAGTTCGTGTTCCGATTTTAAATGGAACGCATGGATTTGCCACCAGTCACAGATGATTGGGATGTTCAAGCTTACACTCAAGGTTTGAATGAACGGAGTTAGATAGCGTCACGTCAACTGAAGCAAAATTTGATCGAATATCCAGCGGTGACTTGGGCCGATGTACATAATCGGTATCATTCAAAGATCAGGGTTGAAGATGACCAGTTAGGAGCTTCTTCCGGCTCGGTATATCCAAACATGTCTGCAGTCAAAAATTAGAGGGACATCGTCAGGGAGCCTCGATCGAACAAAGACCGATATCAGCCATACATCGCAGATCGCAGGAACGGCGGCCCGGAATGCAACTCCACCCGGAATGATCGAAAAGCGATCGAGGATAGAGTTCTCGGGGACTTATGAGCAAAAATGGTTTTGATAAGCACGCCGATCATACAGAGTCACCACGATTGTCGGAGTATAATTTTTATATCGACACACCAGGTATTGTATCGGCAATCGGAAGAATCAAAGATACCAGATGGCCGAGGCCCATACAGACTGATCCTTCCCAAAGAAACCCCAATCTGATGTGTAAGTATCATGGCACACATGGCCACAAAACCGAGGATTGCAGGAAAGTAAGGGAGGAGGTAGCCCGTCTATTTAACGAGGGCCACCTTCAAGAGTTCTTAAGTGATCGAACCAAGAATCATTTCAGAGAAAGGGACGCCAACAGGAAAAATGAACAGGAATAGCCATAACATGTAATCCACATAATCGTTGGCGGGGTCGATATCCCACAAGGGCCCATGTTCAAATGCACTAAGGTATCAATTACTAGGGAAAAACGGACCCGGGATTATGTGCCAGAAGGTACCGTATCATTCAACGATGAGGAAGTAGAAGGAATCTCTCAACCCCACAACGACGCTCTGGTAATTTCTATCTTTATGAATAAAGTTCAAGTTAAGCATGTTTTAGTGGATCCAGGTAGCTCGGCGAATATCATCCGATCAAGGGTCGTAGAGCAGCTCGGACAACAAGACCAAATTGTGCCCGCAACTCCGGTCCTAAACGGCTTCAACATAGCTAGCAAAACGACTAAAGGAGAGATCATTCTACCGGTAAATGTGGCCGAAACTATTCAACAAACCAAGTTCCATGTAATCGAGGGCGACATGAGGTACAACGCCCTACTCAGAAGGCCCTGGATTCACAACATGAATGCAGTCCCTTCAACTCTCCATCAAATGATAAACTTTCCGACGCCGGACGGGATGAAAACAATACATGGGGAACAGTATGCTGCGAAGGAAATATTCGTGATCGATGAGGTGATACCAATATCTTCACTTTCAACGTCAAAGGGACCAGAATCAAAGGAGAAGCAGAAGGTCAAATAGCAACCACAGTCGCCGGCTTCGACCAGCTCGGAATAGCAAAAATTATCGAGGATGATGATTGCATGATCCCTCGAACCTTCGTAACCCCTGATGATTCTGATGCCACGAAGTCAACGGTCGAAGAGCTGGAACAAGTCATACTGATCGAGCATCTGCCCGATCGAAAGGTATACCTGGGCACGGGGTTAACTCCCGAGCTCAGGGAAAAACTCATTAAATTCCTTATTAAAAATATGAATTGTTTTACTTGGTCCCACCTTAACATGACAGGGATTCCACTCGAGATCACCACTCATCGATTGAGTTTGGACCCAAAGTTCAGACCAGTAAAGCAGAAAGGAAAGTCACAATCCGAGATAAAGCACGCATTCATCAAGGACGGGGTAACCAAACTTCTTAAAATAGGATCCATCTGGGAAGTAACATATCCTGATTGGTTAACAAACGTAGTTGTAGTCCCCAAGAAGGGGAATAAATTTAGAATGTGTGTAGACTACAAAGACTTAAACAAAGCATGCCCAAAGAATTCCTTTCCTTTGCCAAACATCGATTGCTTGATCGATGCCACGGACGGCCACGAGACTCTCAGCTTTCTCGATGCCTACTCCGGGAACAACCAAATACGAATGAACCCGGAAGATCAGGAAAAGACTTCATTTATCACTAGGTATGGAACTTATTGCTATAATGTAATGTCGTTCGGGCTAAAACATATTGGTGCTACTTATCAACACCTAGTAAACCGAATGTTCGAAGAACAAATAGGAAAATCAGTGGAGGTTTATATTGATGACATGCTAGTTAAGTCCCTGCGCGCAGAGGACCATTTGACACATTTGCAGGAAAAGAAGAACAATTTCACTTGGACCCTAGAATGCCAACAAGCATTGGAAGAATTGAAACGATATCTTTCGAGCCCGCCATTGCTTCACACCCCAAAAGCGGACGAGCAACTCTATTTATACTTAGCCGTCTCGGAGGTCGCGGTAAGTGGTGTCCTAGTGGATATCGGGTGAGGATTGTGGTTCCGTAAATTGGAATAGCTTTCGTTATGTTATTTGCGACGTGTGTGCAAAATTTGAGTTCATTCCGAGTTGATTTGTTATGTTTCGGCGCGAGTTTTGGAAGTTGAAAATTCAAAGTTGATTTAAGTTTGATTTGAGGTATGATTCATCGTTTCAATGTTGTTATGCCTGATTTGAGGTCTCGAGTAGGTTCGTGTTATATTATAGGACTTGTTGGTATATTCAGACGGGGTCCCGAGTGGCTCAGGTGAGTTTCGGACGAGGTTCAGATAGTTTCGGATTATAATGCTAAGGCTGGTTTGGCAGATTCTAGTGTGACCGCACCTGCGTTGGGTTTGGTCGCAGGTGTGTGGCCGCAAGCGTGAAGGGAGCATCACAGAAGCGGTTTGGATGGACTGTCGCTGGGTCGCAAAAGCGATGCATTTTTGCGCAGAAGCGTGTCCGCAGAAGCGGAACTATGGATCGCAGAAGTGAAGCAAGCGCAGAAGCGTAAGCCTTGTTCGCACCTGCGTTTGCGCAGAAGCGGAGACTTTTCGTAGGGTGCGATGGTCTAATTATCAGTGCTCTTATGCAGGAGCGTGAATTTTTGTCACAAAAGCGATGCCGCAAAAGCGGCCCTTGGTTCGCAAAAGCGAAAATCGCTGGGCAGAAGCTATATTTTTTAAGGTTAGTCATTTTATTCTCATTTTAGGATTTTGGAGCTCGGTTTGGGCGACTTTGGAGAGAAACTTCACCATGTGACTTGAGGTAAGCATTCTTGACTCACTCATGATTTTATTTTGTGATTCTATCTTCGTTTTTGCTAATTGGATTATGAATTATAAAGAGAAATTGGGGGTTTTAGCCTAAAGTTTCATTGAGTGAGTTTTTGAGTTTTGAACATCGATTCGGAGTCGGATTTGAGTGAAACTAGTATGGTTGGGCTCGTAATTAAATGGGTTGTCGGATTTTATAAGTTCTATCGGATTCCGAGGCGCGAGCCCGGGTTAGACTTTTGATTGATTTTGGACTTTTGATTAAATATTCGACCTTTATCATTTGAAATATTTTTCTTAGGCATTATTTGATGTATTTGAGTTGCTTTTGGCTGTTTCGAGCCGTTCGGAGGTCGGTATGCACGAGATGGCAATTTTGGAGTATCGCTTGGCTTACTCGGTATTGGATTTGGCTTGTTCAAGGTAAGTAACACTTCTAAACTTGGAGCTGAGGGTATGAACCTAGATTATACGTATTATGTGATGTGTTTGGAGGTGACGCACATGCTAGGTAACTCGCATGTAGGCGTACAGCTTAGAAATTGACTCAGTCAATTCTGTAGAACTCTGTAGGTAATTAACTTGTATTGACATTGGGTTATGACTCATGTTAGAAAATCATGATTAGTCAAATGCTGGTATTTTTGGGACCCACTGAGGTCATTTCTACTGTTGAATTATATGTTTAAATTATAATTTTGTACTCAGTTATATATATTTATTGCATATCATATCTTTGTCTCTGTTATTATTTATTGATCATATCATCATTTTGGGCTAGTTTCATGACATTGTGAGCCCGAGAGACTGGAGAGATTGGTGACTGAGTGAGGCCGAGGGCCTGATTGTGAGGTTATTGATACTATGGCACGGGAGTTGTCCATGCGGATCTAGATATTGATACTATAGTACGTGAGTTATCTGTGCGGATTATAGCGCTTGGGCTGAAGGAGCCCCTCCGGAGTCTGCACACTCACAGTGAGCGTAGTTGATATTATATAGAGGGATGGATCTTCTCTGGGCATGGATCATGCCTAATTATTTATACTGAGGAATGGATCTTCCCTGGGCATGGATCTTGCCTAATTATTTATATTGAGGGATGGATTTTTCCGGGGCTGGACTGGTCCTATACAGTACTGAGTGACTGCATGTCAGTTATCATATATATATATATATATATATATATATTTGGGATGGATCTTCCCCGGGCTGCATTGTCCATATACAATACTGAGTGACTGTGCTCGAGTTGTCGTTTATATTTGATTGAATTTGGCTTGTACAGTGCCGAGTGACTGAGCGTGCGAAATATTGAGCGTGATGAGTGAAAATGCGAGACAGTGAGATTGGGTACTCTGAGAGTGTGAGTACATGAGTTCATCACTGTACTGCATTGCATTAGACATGTATACTTGATATGTAGGCATAGAGAAGTATTTTTCCTCATGCCATCTGATAATGGAATTTCTTATCTGTTGTTAAAGTTATTGAAAAAAATCACAGATTTCAGACTTACTCATATTTTCTGTGATTTTGGCAAAAGATTTGAGTTTTACTATTATACTTGAAAAGAAAATGTGTATTTTCCGAAATTGCATACGAGCTGAGCATTTATTTATTGAGTTGTTTATTGTACCATCTTTATTATATTGTTATGAACTGTTGCTCGTTATTGGAGTTGGACTCTGACCTTTGTCCCAGCTCGTCACTACTTTCAACCTAAGGTTAGGTTTGTTACTTATTGAGATCATAGGGTCGGTTGTACCCATACTATACTTTTGCACCATGCCTGCAGATTTTGGACGTTGATGTTGCTGTGCACGGCGGGAGCTGGATTTGAAGATGTACCCGCATTGCGGTCATATCTGCCTCTTGATCTTGATAGCTTTAGAATTTTAATCTGTTCATGTATATTTCAAACAGATGATGTATTTTGTTTCATACCAACTTTGTAAATTCTGAATCTTAGAAGCTCATGATTTGTACTACCAGTCCTTGGGAAATTCTTATATAAAGCAGTTGTATTTTCATTTATTCTCTTAATAAATATCATTTGAACTGGTTTATTGTTAATTGGCTTACCTACCGGGTTGGGTTAGATGACATCACGACGGTTGGATTTGGGGTTGTGACACATTCGCGAGTAGAGGTGTTTTTCATGTCAACAACTTTATCATAACTATTTGACTTCTAATTAAGGGGACGTATGGAACTCATGTATATTATTTATACCAATATATTTTTCATCTCGATGAGTTAGAAAGTAGAGGGGGAATGTTTCAGTGAATAAGTCCTTTGCTTTAGAATTTTACATTACTTTGTAAATAATGAGCTAAATTAAAATACTAGTTGTCACGACCCAAAAATCTCACTAGTCGTCAAAGCACCTAACCAAGCTCGCTAGGTAAGTTAATTAAACAATCCAATTCAAATAAGAATTACTAAGAAAATACCTAATCTTTTATACAACAATTCCAGGGATTGGTAGTACAAATCATAAGTTTCTAAGACCTAGTTTACAAAGTTGATATGAAATAAATACATCATCTACTCGAAATATATATAAACAGAATTATAAATCTAAAGCTATCAAGAACAAGAGGCATCTATAACCGGAATGCAGGTACATCTTCAATGCCAGCTCCCGCCACACACAGCAACATCAGCTCCCAAATCTTGAGAAAATGGAGGTCTATATTTAAAGATACTCAAAGATATGATGCTCAGCTCGTTCACAGTTACGGAAAAAGAGGCATGCTTTTCAAGTATAACAGTAAAACCCAAAACTTTTATCTGAAATCACCAAAATATGAGTATATCAGAAAATTATAATTTTTTCCAAATACTTTCAACAACAGATAAGATATTTCATTCTTAGATAGTATTGAGTAAAGTACATCTCTATGCCTACATGTCAATGTGCATGTGAAGTCATGAATGTCACAATACCGTTTAGCATGAGGAAATGCATCTCTATGCCTACATGCCAAGTATGCATGAAAAATGTAATGCATCACAGTGATAAACTCATATACTCACACTCTCAGAGTACTCAATCTCACTGTCTTATCCTAAATCACTCGGTATACTCAATCACTCGGTACACTTAATCACTCGGCACTAGGTCCACTCAATAACTCGACACTCGATACTTGCGATCACTGCTGGTATGTCACACTCCGGAGGGGCGGATCCTGCCCAAGAACTAATATAAGCCAACATGGCATGCTGCAGCATGCTGCCCGATCTCATAATGAGTCAATAAATCCTGCTGCAACGTGCAGCCTGATCCCATAAACAATGTTGCGGTATGAAGCCCGATCCCATAAATGTTACTCACAACTCGGCCCTCAAGCCCCAACTCAATCATCAGTCTCTCTCCAGTATCTCGAGCTCAAAAATCTCATGCCAATCTGTCATGACCCAACCTCGGGAAGCGCAATCGGTGCTCAATCGAGTGAACTCGGCCGAGCAAGCCTGTTAGATACTTTCTACCCAATTAACCCATGATCCAAAAAAGATGTAATTTCATTAATTATACAGTAGGTATCTCATTCATACAATCCTAAATCGTTTCATTAGTCATTGCGCCTTTAAGTCTCAAAATACACAATTCTTAAAGTCCGAGAGGAACAAGCGATCAACACAACATATACTTGTTTAACATTCCCAACACCCATACACAACCCACATAGTATCTACGGAGCCTCTAAAGATGCAAAAGAGAGTAAAGATGATACCGGCAATAAGCCCCCGGCTATACCTCAAAAAGTGACCATAATATAAACAAAAGGTACAATACATGATCCCGGAATGAAATGGGACTCACCGAGTCCGCTGAGAAGAGGATGAAGCACTATCTGTGATCAGCACTGTCTGCTATGTAACCACCTGCATCCATTCAAAGATGCAGCGCCCCCGGCAAAAGGGACGTTAGTACCGTCGAATAGCACTAGTATGTATAGCTAAACACCAACAATAGAATGAATAATAATACAAGAAAAGCAATCAAGAATTCAATAAGGGCTTCAAATGATAGTAAAACAACAAGTTAAGAATCATAACGTTTTCAAGACGATTTCCATATCATTAGGTTGGGTGACCTTTAGTACCGATATTCCACAATTCACAATACCTCTGTATTCTTACACGAAGTCCGATCTCGGCCCAATCGGCTAGGCCTCCTCATCTGAGACATTACCACAATTTCATTATAACTTTCCAGCACAGTGCCACCATGCATACGACATGTCGTCCGATCACAGCCCGATCGGCTAGGCCATCTCATTTGATACATCAACCCTTTTCACAATTTCATCCACAATACCACCGTGTTCTTATACGGAGTCCGATCTCGGCCCGATTGGCTAGGCCATCTCATTTGAGACGTCACCCATATTTAATGAGTCATCTCAATTCATATTTCTTTCCCCTACTTTTAATACGGTGTCACGAGTGGCCCCAATTATAAAGTTATTCTTGGCGCTAGGCCATATTTCATAATTCAGGTTCTTTTTCCGCATTCAAACATTATTAGTATCAACAACAATATGGCTTCCCATTCAAGACGTTAGATTTACATATGAGCAATTTGGGAGTCTTAGGCACATAGAGACTTTTCATACAGTTTGGCATAACAACCTTTATTTTGATCTTGACATGAAGTCTTAACATTGCTAGCGCATATTCCACATTTTGAACACATCCTCAAATAACAAGATAACATGATGAAGCATTTAGAATAAGGATTGAACTTACATCTTTCAACACAAACACATTAGAAATTGCCAATTCTATAATGATCAAGAGCTTACTCCAATTATATGAACACCATGGGGTTTGATTCTAAGGAGAAGGGGGTTTAGCCAACATACCTCAATTGAGCTTCTCAAACTCTAAAATGATCCGAAATTCTTAGCAACTTCAATCTATTTTAGAAATATAACAAGTTGGACCAAGATTAGGAAGATGAACATGGTTTTAGCTCATTTGAGCATATTAACAAACACTAGGTGTGCATCAATGTTTTAAGCCTCTTTTTGTGGAAGATTCTATCTTTCCCCAACCCATTCTCTATCATTTTTAGCTCACAATCTTCCCACATACCTTAGGAACACATGCATGCAAAGTAAGCACTCCGATCCCCATGAATTACCTTACTAATGGCCCATTCTAGTTACATTTTGAAATTAATAGTTTGGGTGATAGAATCTTACCTCTTAGGAAGAAGACCTAGGTTCCTCTCTTGATAATCTTCAAGATTCTAAGTGAGAATTGAAGAGCAATGTGATGAAGATCACTTCTCCCTCTAGGACCCTCTCTTTTACTCTAAAAATATCAGAAACTATGATCAAAATGGTCCATGGGATGTGTTTTAACGAAATAGGGTCGGATTTAAAAACTCCAAAAATAAAGCTCCGGAACGGGTTCTGCGGTTGCATATGCGATCACATAATGGTTATGCGCTCCGCATAATGACTCGCAAAAATGGGGGGCCAGAACTAGAAAAGAACTGATCTGGTATGCGGTCAGTATGTGGCCCGCAGACCTGTTCTGTGGTCGCATAATGCACCGCAGAATGGTTCTGCGGTTGCATAGTGCACCGCAGAACCTCCCTCCAAAAAATCCCAAGCTGGGATATGCGACAAGAATACGGCCCGTGAAACAGTTATGCGGTCGCATAATGGCCGCGAAATTGGGCATCAAAATGCCCCAAAAATCTGCCCCACTCTATAACCAGTCTCCGGTCCGCAGAGTGGTTCTGCCGCCGCAGAAGTGCATACTTCTACCCAACATGTTTCTTCAACTCCCAGTGCACTGTTCAATCCAAAGAGTCCGGGTTTTTAGGGGAAAATGTTTTTACGGGGCCTTACACAATCAACCCAAACAATGATAACATAATATAACAATGAATGATGAATATAGACAGAGATATGATATGCAAATAAAGATACATGACTGAGTATATGATTACAGTTAAAGCAAATAACTCAAAACAACAGAAATAGCCTCACTAGGTCTCAACCGGTTAAGCACATAGCCTAAACATGATTTCTAACGCGGTTCACGGCTCATATAAGTAAACAACTAGGGAGGACATGGATGTAACAAGATATAACAACAAAACAAGTTCGGTCACAGTCTAATAGACGGATAGAATCATGATTTCCTCGGTGTACGCCCACACGCTCATCACCTAGCATGTGCATCACCTCAATACATCTCTTATAACACAGTTCCCAGGGTTAAATACCCTCAAATCCAAGTTTAGATAAGTTACTTACCTCGAACAAACCGAATCTGTTACAACCCATGTTTTCGTACGTACGAGTCGTCATAAGTCAATTGATGTAAGCTC
>AWOL01S0022399.1:14397-34652 GCA_000715115.1 Nicotiana otophora
GACATCACTAGGAATTCATAATGCCCATACCGAGTCCGAAAAGCTATTTTAGGGACATCAGATGCCCTAATCTTCAACTGATGGTAATCTTCAAAAATACCTTGGCACCCTAAATCTGATCAAATAAGTCATCGATTCTTGGCAGCGGATATTTATTTTTGATAGTGGTCTTGTTCAACTGCCGATAATCTATACACATCCGCATAGAGCCATCTTTCTTCTTTACAAATAGTACTGGTGCACCCTAGGGCGAGTCGCTAGGTCTAATGAATCCCTGATCCAGCAAGTCTTGTAACTGCTCCTTTAATTCTTTCAACTCCAGCTAGGCCATATGGTATGGTGGAATAGAAATTGGCTGAGTGCCCGGAGCCAAATTAATACAGAAGTCAATATCTCTGTCGGGTGGCATTCCCGGCAAATCTGCAGGAAATACTTCTAAAACTTCACGAACAATTGATACTGAGTCCATAGAAGAAACATCCGCACTGGGATCGCGAATATAAGCCAAATAGTCTAGAAACCCTTTCTCGACCATACGCCGAGCTTTCATATAATAAATAACCTTACTAGTAAAATGACCAGGAGTTCCTTTCCACTCTAACCGAGTTAACCCTGGCATGGCTAGGGTCATTATCTTGGCATGATAATCCAATATAGCATGATAAGGTGACAGCCTCCATACCCAAGATGACATCAAAATCTACCATATTAAGAAGTAGAAGATCCACACTAGTCTCAAGACTACCAATAGTAACCACACACGAACGATAGACATGATCTACTACAACAGAGTCTCCCACCGATGTAGATACACACACAGAAGCACTCAGAGAATCACAAGGCACAACCCAATATGAAGCAAAATAGGAGGACACATAGAAATAAGTACATCCTGGATCAAATAGAACTGAAGCATCTCTATGAAAAACATGAATAATACCTGTGATCACATCATCAGATGACTCGGCCTCAGGCCTAGCTGGAAAAGCATAAAATCGGGGCTGAGCCCCACCACTGTGAATTGCATCTCTAGGATGGCCTCTAACTGGCTGGCTTCCACCTCTACTGGTCTAACCTCCACCTCTAATGGCCCGACCTCCACCTCTAGCTGCCTGACCCCTACCTCTAGCTGGCTGAGAAGGCGGTGAAGAAACCGGTGTCGGTATGATGGCATGATAATCCTTCCGAGATCTGTTACTCGACAACCTAGGGCAATACCTCTTGATGTGACCAATGCTCCCACACTCATAACACCCATCCTGATGTCGTGGCTGCTGAAACTAAAGCTGAAGCTAACCCGAACGGGCCGAATAACCACCGTAGTGACTCTGGAGTGGTGGTGCACTAATAGGAGTTGAATGTGCACTAAATGTTGGCTGCCTAGAGTAAGGCATAATAGGACCGTGACTCCATGAAGCACCGGAAGATGCCTGAAGTACTGAATGAAATGGTCTGGGAGGATGACCCCTACCAAAATTACCCCTGCCTCCAGGAAAGGCACCACTAAAACTACCGAACTAACGAGGCCTCTTATCAGACCTCTTCCCTCTCTCTTGTGCAAGAACCATCTCGATCCTCCTCGTAACATTAGNGCTAACCCGAACGGGCCGAATAACCACCGTAGTGACTCTGGAGTGGTGGTGCACTAATAGGAGTTGAATGTGCACTAAATGTTGGCTGCCTAGAGTAAGGCATAATAGGACCGTGACTCCATGAAGCACCGGAAGATGCCTGAAGTACTGAATGAAATGGTCTGGGAGGATGACCCCTACCAAAATTACCCCTGCCTCCAGGAAAGGAACCACTAAAACCACCGAACTAACAAGGCCTCTTATCAGACCTCTGCCCTCTCTCTTGTGCAAGAACCATCTCGATCCTCCTCGCAACATTAGTAGCCGCTTGAAAGGAAATCTCACTCCTGGTCCCCTTGTCCATCTAAAGCATAATAGGGTGAGTGAGTCCCTCAATAAATCTCCTCACTCTCTCTCCCTAAATAGGTAGTAAAAGGAGATCAAGACGGGCTAAATTCACAAAATGGGACCCATACTGAGTAACAGTCATACTGCCCTGCTGTAAACACTCAAATTGCTTGCGGTAATCCTCTCTCAGTGTGATAGGAAGGAACTTTTCTAGAAATAACTGAGAGAACTGCTCCTAGGTAAGTGCAGGCGATCCAACTGGTCTGGTCAATGTAAAATCTCTTCACCACCTCTTGGCGGAACCCGTCATCTGAAATACGGCAAAATCAACCCCATTGGTCTCAACTATACCCATGTTCTGCAACATCTCATGGCAGTGGTCAAGATAATCCTGTAGGTCCTCTGAAGGTGTACCACTGAAGTGAACTGGAAAGAGCTTAGTAAACTTATCCAGTCTCCATAAGGCTTCAAAAGACATGGAGGGCCTATCACCGGTCTATGCCGCATAACTTGCTGAACTACCCCAACTGGCAGGGTTGTTGGAGCTTGATTCTGGGGAGCCATCTGCTCCGAAGCGAGAGTAGTGGGAGTTTGTGCTCCTTCCCCAGCCCATGAGTCGGCTGGTGCCACTGGAAATGTACCATTCTGGGCCACGCCCTCCATAATTTGCATCAAATGGACTAGAGCGTCCTGAAGCACTAGAGTAGCTATGAATCCTTTCGGGACCTAAACTGGTCCAACTGGTACATTCTGAACTAGAACCTCTGCTTGAAGATCCACCGGAAGTTCTACAACAGGTGAAGCTTCTCGAGCACTAGACTGAGCTCTACCTCCGCCTCTGCCTCGACCTGTAGTACGACCTCGGCCTCGACCTCTATCCCTGGCTATAGTTGCCACCCGGGGCTCTGGTTCCTGTCCATCGGTAGATGTATTACGTGTTCTCACCATCTGCGAGAGAATAAGAGTAGAATGGTTCAATCATCAATGATAGAAATAAATCACATAACAGAATAATAAAGAAGTGATATTGTTCCTAAACTTCATAGCCTCTGAGAGATAAGTATAAACGTCTCTGTATCGATCCTTCAGACTCTACTAAGCTTGTTCGTGAGACCTATGTAACCTAGTGCTCTGATACCAACTGTCATGACCCGAAATTCTCACCTTCGGGACCGTGATGGCGCCTAACATTTTACTTGCTAGGCAAGCTAATGCTAGAATAATATTAGCCATTTTTAAATAATTTTAAATTAATTAATAACAAAGAAACCAATGCGGAAGTAAAGTTTTAAATGTAGTGATTAATCCATAAAAATAACGATGTCTAAATACCATCCTAGAATTAGTGTCACAAGTACACGAACTTCTAGAATAATACAAATACAGGTCTTAATAAAATAAAGTTGTTTGAAAGCAAATACACAGCTAAAATAAGGTAGACGGGAAATTCAGAATTGCGGACGTTGTGCAGTTATACCTCAAGTCTCCTTTGAATAGCTGAAATCCAAGCAAGTATATGGTACGCCGCTGGGACCAACTACGAAATCTGCACAAGAAGTGCAGAGTGTAGTATCAGTACAACCGACCCCATGTACAGGTAAGTGCCGAGCCTAACCTCGACAAAGTAGTGCCGAGGCTAAGGCGGATCACTTACATTAACCTGTACGCAATAATAGTAATAACCACAATAATATAAATAAATCAGGGAACTCATTTTGATAGTTGAAGCCAACTCAGCAGTCATAACCAATTATTATTTCAATCAATTTCCATTGCAGCGTGCAACCCGCTCCCACAATATATTCATATTCAATTCTGTTGCGGCGTGCAATCCACTCCTCCAATATATTTATTTTAATCAAGTCTGTTGCGGCATGCAACCCGATCCCCCAATATATATAGACTTTTAAACAAGTTTGTTATGGCGTGCAACCCGATCCCCCAATATGGACTTTTAATAAGTTTGTTGCGGCGTGTAATCCGATCCCCCACTATGGACTTTTAATAAGTCTGTTGTGGCGTGCAACCCGATCCCCCAATATATATAGACTTTTAAACAAGTCTGTTTCAGCGTGCAACCCGATCCCCCAATATGGACTTTTAATAAGTCTGTTGCGGTGTGCAACCCGATCCTCCAATATATTCATTTACCAATTCTTATAAAAGAAATTGCCCCAATAAAGGCAACAATTAATAAGAAATTATAAAATAACAAGAATACAATAATTATGATTTATTTATGAGACAAATAATGACAAGTAACAATTTATTGTGAAACTCGGGAAAAAAATAGGCAGTTTAATATTTAATATGCTAAGTGTCAAGTAGCAATTAAGATACATAAATCAAATAAGCATGTAACAATTATTGCAGGAATTTCAGAATTTATATTTGACAAAGAATAGGAGAGAAACAATTATTATAATAATTAATTCGTGTCTTAAAATAATTTAAGATGTTTAAATAATTAAGCAACCAATTAAATTGACAAAGTATAGGCACTCGTCACCTTGCCTATACATCGTTGCACATGAAATACACATAGCAAATAATTCAAGGGTTCTATTCCCTCAAGTCAAGGGTAACCGCGACACTTACCTCGCTTTGCAAATTCCAATCGATTACTCGACCATAACTTTTCCATTTGAATTTGTCTCCAAAAGCGTCAAATCTATTCACAAACAATTCGATATACTCAATACGAATCATAGGAATTAATTCCATATGAATTTACTAATTTTCTCGATAAAAATACGAAATTCATTTTAAAAAACGACAGTGGAGCCCACGTCTTAAATCTCGGAAAAAATTATGAAATCCGATGTCAAATGAACCTTCAAATCTTAAATTTTTATTTTTTGAAGATTTTATAAAAATCTGATTTTTTTCTCCCATAATTTCATGTATTCATGATATAATGAGTATGGAATCATAAAACATAATTAATATAGGATAAGGAACACTTACCCCAATGTTTTTCCCGTGAAAATCGCCCAAAATTCGCCTTACCCGAGCTCAANATGTCGCCTTACCCGAGCTCAAAAATAGAAAATGATTGAAAATGGAACGAAATCCCATTTACAGAACTTAAGTTCTGTTGCCCAGGTTTTTACCCTTCGCGAACTTTTGTGCTGTCCAAATTTTACCCTTCGCGAACGCGAGGGTTACCTCGTGAACGCGATGCTTGCCTGGCTTGGCCTTCGCAAAAGCGAAGGAAAATTTTCCAGACCAGCCTTTCTCTCTTCACAAACGTGAGACCCCTCTCGCGAACGCGAAGAAGGAAACCTGAAGCAGATTTCTGCAGTTTTTCCAAGTCCAAAAATGATCCGTTAACCACGCAAAATCAACCCGAGCCCTCGGGGCTCCAACCCAAATATGCACCAAGTCCTAAAATATCATACGAACTTGCTCGCATGATCAAATCACTAAAATAACACGTAGAACTACGAATCGGACACCAAATCAAAGGAATTTTTCATGTAAAGTATAAAACTTATTTTTTTCACAACCGGACGTCTGAATAACGTCAAATCAACTCTGTTTCTCACCAAATTTTATTAAAAAGTCATAAATATTATAGTGGACCTGTACCGGGCTCTGGAACCATAATACGGATCCGGTATCAACAAGACCAAACATCGGTCAATTCTTAAAATCATCATACTTTCAAAATTTCATATTTCGGGCTAAGGACCTCGGAATTCGATTCTGGGCATACCCCAAGTCCCAAATAACGATACGGACCTATCGGAACTGTTAAAATACTTATCCGAGTCCGTTTGCTCAAAATATTGACCAAAGTCAACTCAGTTGGGTTTTAAAGCTCTATTTCACATTTTAATCCATTTTGCACATAAACACTTTTCGAAAAATTATACGGACTGTGCACGCAAGTCGAGGAATGATAAATGGTATTTTTTGAGGTCTTAAAACACATAGATAATTTATAAATTTAAAGATGACATTTTGGGTTATCACATTTTCCACCTCTAAAACAAACGTTCGTCCTCGAACGAAGTTAGAAAACGTACCTGAGCTGGTGAATAATTGTGCATATTTACTCCACATGTCCGACTCGGACTCTCAGGTAGATGCCTCTACCGGCTGACCTCTCAAGTGCACCCGAACTAAAGGATAACTCTTTGACCTCAACTGTCGGACCTGACGGGCTAGAATAGCTACCGGCTCCTCCTCATAAGTCAAATCCTTGTCCAATTGTACTAAGGTGAAATCTAACACATGGGACGGATCACCATAATATCTCCGGAACATAGACACATGGAACACCGGATGAACCGCTGATAAACTAGTTGGTAATGCAAGCTTGTTGGCTACTTCACCCACCCTTTCAAGCATTTTAATCCATTTTTCACATAAAAACTTTTCGAAAAATTATACGGACTGCGCACACAAGTCGAGGAATGATAAAATAGTGCTTTTCGAGGTCTTAAAATACAGAGATAATTATTAAATTTAAAGATGACATTTTGGGTCATCACAATTTCTATCCGTATTCGCAAATCAATTTCCCAATGACTAGGTTCAAGATCGCACTCTATTCAATCCTATTGCAATCAAGAATTACCTCTTTCAAGTTCAACTCAAGATTCATATATAGTATTTTACTATTAGTTAGGCAGTAAAATAATTATGCTAAGGATATGAATAAACAACCCAACATGATAAATTAAATAATCAAATCAATATTCAAATATCAACATTCATGTAAAACCATAACCCTAAAATGAACGAGTTTAGCCATGCATAGTCATGGTAGCAATCTCAATTAATTTTCAAGAATACATAAAAATCAATAATAGAAAGGAAAAAGAAGAACTCAAGATGAATTCCACGGTTTCCGAACTCTATTATGGATTCTCTCTACTTCCAAGTGTGTTCTTGCCTCCCCAGGGTCTTCTCTCCCTTAAAAACGTGGCTAACTATCATATTTATATGGTTTAGGGTTAGTTGGGCCGAAATTGGCTTTTCCTAATTCGGATTGGAAAAGCTGATATTTTTCTGCTCCGGTCCCGGTCTGGTAAAGTGACCCTCGCTTCGCTATCCGGGACTTTTCTGGTTTCTTCTGCTCTGGTCCCAATCTGGTGAAGCGAACCTCGCTTCTTTGTCCGGGACTTTTTTCTTAAGCTCTTTTTCACAAATGTTTCTCCCATTTGATCATTTGCCGTGCAAGTTTGTTCTGACACATAAGAAACATGTAATGAGCTTATTTTCACTTCAAAAACGGTGTGAACTCTCGCAATTCACACAAGAATTAATACACAAACACATTCAAAATATGCAGTTTTCACCCTTTATCATAGAGTAAAGATGTTACTTTGATTTTCTGAATATCTGCTTTGTGGACATATTGATAAAGGAAAGCGAGTCTTTTTAATAATGTAGATAATTATTCGACCTTGGAATATTTGGTGAGGTTGAGTACTTATACTGCTGTCTTGCCCAAGTATGAAAGTAAAATTTGGATCTTTTTTATTTTACTTGATTATTGGCTATGCAACTATCTGCTCTTGTCAATTCTGTTTTTTTCTTTGCTGATGAGTATGCTTTCCGCTGTCATCCGTTAATAAGGCAGTCTCTTTTCAGGTGAAACATTTTACATTATTTTCTTCTATTCTGCTTGTTATTATGTATCCTCAAACCAGCCTCTTTAAAATCACTGCCAAAAATGCAAGTTGGTAAGAGGTATATCAAAATAGAGTAAAACAAAAATCACTATTTTTGTGCAAATTTCATAGGGAACACAATCAAAATGAGGTTTTCGTTGCTGAATTAAGTCTAAAGATAAGTTTATTTACTTACAATCTGATAATTTCGCATTTGTGAAATTGTTCCACCTCGTCTAAAAGAGTTGCTCTAGAGCCTATTAGTTAAGGACTGGACGCTCTAAAACCAAGATGTTTGCTTCTAAGTTGTAGAGATTTTGAGTTATGTGCAATCCTAGGAATTTAACCTTAGAATATAAAAAAAAAGATGTTAAATGATCATTATAAGCTTTTATTTTAATAACACGAGTTTTGCATTTGTCAGCAACTTTCCCAAAAATGATCGGTTTGATGAGTTGGATACTATGCTTTTTGAGATAACTTGCTCCCTCATTTTAGACATGTACAATGTGTCACAACAAGTATCAAAATATTTACGAGTATATAAAGGTTACAAGTTAATCCAAGGATTACATAACCTATTGTAATGATTCAACCGGTCGTTTTGACTTTTAGAACCCCGTCCCCCTAAATAAAACTTTATGTATGTGCTTTTACTAATTTATGACTTGCGGGGATGGTTGATTTGGGATTTGGAAGTATTCGGGTTGAAATCGGAACACTTAAATCATTAATTTAGTTTTAAAAGGCCAAGTTTGACTTCGGTCAACATTTTTAGAAAACGACCTTGGAATCGGGATTTGACGGTTCTAATAGGTCTGTATGATGATTTTGGACTTAGGCATATGTTCGAATCGGGTTTCGGATGACCCAGAAGCATTTCAGTGCTTAATAGTGAAAATTAACTATTTAATAATTTAAGGTTCTTAAAATTTAGTTTGGAGTAGGTTTTGGAGTAAATGCAGTCCGTTTAGAATTTCGAGCCTGGAAATAGCTTTGTATGGTGATTTAAGACTTGCACGCAAAATTTGGTATCATTCTGAGTAGTTTAAGTATGTCTTCGGCGCGTTCAGAGCAAGTTTGAAGAATTTGAAATTTCTAAGTTGAATCAATTTGGTTTGGGGTATGATTCTTAGTTTTGATGTTGTTTTACACCTTCCGAGGGTTCGAGAGAATCCGTTTTATGATTTCAAACTTGTTGATATGTTCGGGCGGGGGCCCGGGGGCCTCAGGCGTTAACCAGATGAGGCCCAGACCAATTTTGGACTTGGGAGAAAAGCTGAAGCTTTCTGCTTCTGTTACGATCGCACTTGTGCAAGGGCAGTCGCAGGTGCAAGCCACGAGCCGCAGGTGCAAGCCACGAGCCACAGGTGCGAAGAAGAGGAAGGGTCGCTGGCCACCGCAGATGCGAGAAAGGAACCGCACCTGTGAAGGTGCAGGTGCGAAGGGAAGAAGCGCAGGTGCGGAATAAGGCGCAGGTGTGACGTTTGACCGCAGAAGCGGTCTCGCAGGTGCGAGCCGCTGACCGCAGAAGCGGGAGAGCCGGCTGAGGGGGAAAACCGCATCTGCGAGGGTATTTACGCAGATGCGGAGCCGCAGAAGCAGCTTGCGAGCTGCAGAAGTGAAAGGCCTGTTGGGTAGAACGATTAAAGAACAGGGAAAATAGCCATTTTTGCCCATTTCTCTCCATTCTTGGTCGATTTTCGAGCTTTTTGAGAGGGGATTTCAACTAGCAACTTGAATGTAAGTTAATTCTACACACTTTGAGTTAAATACATAGATTATGGATGGATTATAACCTGTAAATTTTGAAAAACAAGGGTTTAGAAGAAAAACCTAGATTTTTATAAAAATATGATTTTAGCCACGAAAATGGTTATGGAATTGGATGAAAATTGTATATTTGAGTTCTTGGGATTATGGGTAACGATTTCCTCCGAAAATGTTTGGAATTTTACCATTTTGGGTAAGGCAATTAATATAGTCTAATTTCAAATTATTGAGCATGTATTAATTATTTTGTATAATATTTGGATAGTTTCGGATTTTTCGGCATCGAATTGAGACNTTCTGGAATTTTACCATTTTGTGTAAGGCAATTAATTAATAGTCTTATTTCAAATTATTAAGCATGTATTAATTATTTTGTATAATATTTGGATAGTTTCGGATTTTTCGGCATCGAATTGAGACTTTAACGCGACATTGTGATCGGAAAGTGGACTTTGAGACGAGGTAAGTATCTTGTCTAACCTTGTAAGAGGAAATTTACCCCATAGGTGATTTAAAGTAATAATTGTTGCTAATTGTGGGGGCTACGTACGCACGATGTGACGAGAGTCCGTGCGTAGCTACTAACTATGCTATGACCGGATAGTTTAGGACTCAAATCTTGAATTACTTGTGATAATTGCATCTTTTATTTAATTAAATTATTGGAATTATATTGTGAATTGTTAGAAGAAATAGTAAAAGACTAAAATTTCGCATAATTTAATTTTTGTACACATTATTTAACTGTTAATAGAAATTGTACATCCTTATGTGTTAGCCTTATAATAATGACTTCTCATTCCGGAGGTTCATAAGAAAATGTCCTCTTTTCTTGTGGAGCGGGCCGAACGCCTCTGCAGTATAGAAACATCTATGGATCGTGCCGCATGTCCCTCGACAGTGTATACGACATTCTGGATCGGGCCGAACAACCTCGGCAGAAATCGTGCCTATTAATAATAATTACACGGTACCTTGATATTTTATTGCATCTTGTGAAGCTAATTGATAAATTGAAAATTATTGAAATTTGAGAATTTATTTGATTCTGTTTGTTAAGGAAATTATTGTTGTTTATATAAATCATGTTTAGTTAAATATTTCTATTTCTAATATTATTGACCCATAGTGAGTGTCAAAGTCGACCTCTCTCACTACTTCTTCGAGATTAGGCTTGATACTTAATGGGTACACGTTGTTTACGTACTCATGCTACGCTTGCTGCACTTTTTGTGCAGGACCTGAGACAGGTGCTATAGGTGGACCTACCAGCGCTTACCCACGTTATCCCGAGGCTTAGTGGTGAGCTGACTTTCTGAGCCGTTCTGCAGCAACTAATGCCTCTTCTTGTATTTTGTATTTTGTCTATTTTATTTCAGACAGTATTTAAAATTTTTGTATAATCTACTAGATGCTCATACACTTGTGACACCAGGTTTTGGCACAAACACTAGTAGAATTTTGGATTTAATTATTTTTTTTGTTTTTAATTTATTAGATCTTTCATATTTTTCTTAATTCTTGCAAGTAAGAAGAGTTTAATTACTCAGATAATTTTTAAAGAAATGAATATATGTTTAAATCACTAGTTGGCTTGCCTGACTGTGATGTTGGGCGCCATCATGACCTATAGGTTAAATTGGGTCGTTACACCTATGGTTTGGATTACAAAATTTGTTCACTTGTCGTGAGTATTAGGATTAGGTTTTATGAGTAAAGCCGGTAAAGATATATAATATTTCTCTCTGGAGTGCCTAAAACATCTCATGAGGAGCTTATTTTGTAAAGCATCTCGTGAGGAGTTTATTTTGTAAAAGTTCAAAATTACTCACTAATTACGTTAATATTTCAATCGAAATGATCAAATATTTTCATACTTCAATATGAGTAAGCGAATAAATATTTTCATATTATTTGAGGCTTATGACGGAAGGTTTAGCTAAGCAAGACTTCTCAAGAAAATATCCATAAAATACATATTACCATCATTCTTTATACGGAAGTGATGAAAATACATAGCACTTTTATCGTATAAGTTTTAATAAGTTCATATGTAAAATGAAGGTAAACAAATATTTCCTATGATGCTTTAATTTTCTGTANAACACTAGTAGAATTTTGGATTTAATTATTTTTTTTGTTTTTACTTTATTAGATCTTTCATATTTTTCTTAATTCTTGCAAGTAAGAAGAGTTTAATTACTCAGATAATTTTTAAAGAAATGAATATATGTTTAAATCACTAGTTGGCTTGCCTGACTGTGATGTTGGGCGCCATCACGACCTATAGGTTTGGATTACAAAATTTGTTCACTTGTCGTGAGTATTAGGATTAGGTTTTATGAGTAAAGCCGGTAAAGATATATAATATTTCTCTCTGGAGTGCCTAAAGCATCTCATGAGGAGCTTATTTTGTAAAGCATCTCGTGAGAAGTTTATTTTGTAAAAGTTCAAAATTACTCACTAATTACGTTAATATTTCAATCGAAATGATCAAATATTTTCATACTTCAATATGAATAAGCGAATAAATATTTTCATATTATTTGAGGCTTATGACGGAAGGTTTAGCTAAGCAAGACTACTCAAGAAAATATCCATAAAATACATATTACCATCATTCTTTATACGGAAGTGATGAAAATACATAGCACTTTTATCGTATAAGTTTTAATAAGTTCATATGTAAAATGAAGGTAAACAAATATTTCCTATGATGCTTTAATTTTCTGTATATTCGAAGTTTGGTCTAGTTCTATGGATATGTTTTTGTTAGTCTTGCTTAGAAAATGACCTTACATCATCATAAGCCTTAGATAGTGTGAAAGTATTTTTTCTCTTACTCATATTAAAGTATGAAAATATTTGAGCATTTCGATTTAAAATCTTAAAGTAATTGTTGAGTAATTTGAAAACTTTTACAAAATAAACTCCTCACGATTGATGCTTTAGATACTCCGGAAAATATTATATATTTCTACGACTCCCCTTATAAAACCTAATCCTAATACTCATGACAAGTGAAAGAATTTTGTAATTAAAAACACCTAAACTTTAACTTGGAATAAATTATAACTTTTATAAACGCCCTCTTACACTTGATCTGACACATCAAATATCTCAACAATTACGTAAATAACATATTAGCAAAATAAAAAGTTATATTGATTATTTAATATTTTCTTTTTTGAAACTATTTTTTAACTTGTTACTCAAATAAAATGGTGGTCAAGTGCAATCCAATAACATAATTCTAATTAAGAAAAAATATGTATTGTCTAATTATGACATTAAGGACTAGTGCTGTCGAGACAGAAATAATGAATGAAGGCCAAATGGGTTTGGTTCAAGTCCTAAAAAGAAAGAACATAAATTTTTGCACGCCCAAGTTATTTGATTTCATTTTCCTCAAACAATAGAATAGCCTAGTTAAACAACATCTTATCAAAACAAAAGGTTATACAGATCATTTAGTATTTTCTTTTTAATATTATTTTTCAACTTGTTCTCAAATAAAATGGTGGCCAACTGCAATACCCAAACTAAGAAAATATTTATTGTCTAATTATGATCATTAAACACTGACGCTAGCGAGACAAAGAAACAAAAAATGGAGGCAAAATGGGTTTGGTTCAAATCCTTCAAAAAAAGAAACAACATAACTTTCTAGACTCCCAAGTTATTTGAATTCATTTACCTAAAACAATTACAATGAGAATGAAAAATAACAGTTTCTTACATAAAGCTCTTGGTGTTGAGACTCAAAATCACCAATTTCTTTGTTTCTCAAATCTCGAGTGTTTAATTAGCCAAGGCAAAAAGGAGTAAGGGTCGCCAAAAGGTTGATATGGTGAAGATGCAGAACGAGAGTAATTTGCACACTATGTGGTGCTGAAGTCGTCCTTGTGGTGTTTTCCCCATGCAAGAAAGTTTACTCATTTGGCCACTCTTGTGTGGATTTGGTAGTGAATATGTTTCTCATAAGGAACTCTCAACCAAATAATGGCTATAACCAGCTCATTGTGGCTCATCGAAATGCTAGTGTTCGTGATCTCAATGTGATGATCCAAAAGGTCATTTTTAAATTTAATAATTAATTCTGTGTTCTAAGACCTCGAAAAGCACTATTTATCATTCCTCGACTTGCGTGCGCAGTCCGTATAATTTTTAAGAAAGTTTTTATATGAACAATTGATTAAAATGTGAAATAAAGCCTTAAAACACAACTGAGTTGACTTTGGTCAACATTTTGAGCAAACGGACTCGGATCAGTATTTTGACAGTTCCGGTAGGTCTGTATCATGATTTGGGATATGGGCATTTGTCCGAAATTTAATTTGGAGGTCCCTAACTTGAATTATCGCCAGTTGGCGAAAACTAGAAGTCTAAAGGCTTACAAAATTCAAAGTTTGACCACAAATTGACTTTTATTGATATCAGGGTCGGATTCGAGTTCTGAAAATTTTCATAAATCCATTATGTCATTTATAACTTGTCTGTCAAATTTGGTGAGAAACGGAGTTGATTTGACGTGACTCGAATGTTCGATTGTGAAAATAAAAGTTTTAGAGTTTTCTTGAAAATTTCATTTGATTTGGTATCCGATTCGTAGTTCTAGGCGTTATTTTGGTATTTTGTTCACGCGAGCGAGTTCGTATGAGGTTTTTGGACTTGTGTGCATATTTGGTTTGGAGACCTGAGGGCTCGGGTGAGTTTCGGATAGCATACATACCTTAATTCTTTGAAAAATCTGGTTTTTGGGACTTCTGCTGGTTTCTGGTGTCATGTGCTTCGCGAACGCGACGCCTTCATCGCGAACGCGAAGAGGAATTTGGGACAGGGGAATTTTCTTCATCAAGAACACAATAGCTGCGTCGCGAACGTGAAGCAATACGGGGCCTTATCCTTCGCGAACGCGTAGGCTTGTGATCTCGGGAGGGAATCGTTGTTTCTTCTACGCGAACGCGAAGACCAGAGGGGAGAAGCCTTTGCGAATGCGAAAGCCACTTGGGCTGCTACTCAACACGAACGCGACAGGCCCTTCGTGAATGTGAAGAAGGCCTGACGCCCAGACCTCAAAACAGAACCAAAACGGGATTTTTCCCATTTTTCACAAACCCTCAATTAGAACTCGGTTTAGGGGCGATTTCAAAGGAGTGTTTCACGATTTTGAACTGGGTAAGTGTTCTGTATCATATAGTAATTATATTTCATAAATCTAAGTCTATATTCATTATTTATTTCGAATTTAGATGGGAGAAATTGGAATTTTTGTAAAACTTTTCAAAAATGAAAATTTAAGATTTGAAGGCCCATTTGACATCGAAATTTGATAATGTTTGTATGGTTGGACTCATTTCGGAACGGGTGTTCGGATTTTGTAAGTTTTCCGAGATTCGAGACGTGGGTCCCACTGATAATTGTTGAGATAATTTTTGGATTTTAATCCGGAAAATTAGTAAGTTCATATGGAATTAATTCTTATGATTTATATTAAGTATATTGAATTGTTTATGACCAGATTTGAGGATTTCGGACACGAATTCGCGAGGAAAAGGTTTATTGTATTCTTGAATTTGGTTGCAAAGCGAGGTAAGTGTCGTGGTTAATCTTGACTTGAGAGAATAGAACCCTTAAATTATTTGTTATGTGAAATGCATGTGAATGATGTATAGGCGAGGTGACGAGTGTCTATATGTCGTCAAATTAATTGTCTGCATAATTACTTGAAAACAATATTATAAATTATTTTAAATCATGAATTAATTATTATATTAATTATTTCTCTCGTGTTCTTTGCTCAATATCATGCCTTGAATCCATGCTATAATTGCTACATGCTTATTTGATTTATGTGATTAATTGCCACTTGACATTTAGCATACTAATTATTAAAATGCCTATTACATCCTTAATTTCCACAATTAATTGCTACTTGTCATCACTTATTTCTAATAAATCATAATTATTGTATGCTTGTTGTCTTATAATTTCATATTAACCGTTGCATTTATTGGAGTAATTTCTTTTATAAGAATTGGTAAATGAAAGTGAATATATTAGAGGAACGGGTTGTACGCCGCAACCGAATTGATTGAAATGAATATATTGGAGGAGTGGGTTGCACGCCACAAAAGAATTGATTGAAATGAATATACTGGAGGAGCAGGTTGCACGCCGCAACAGAATTAAATATGAATATATTATTGGATCGGGTTGCACGCCGCAACGGAAATTGATTGAAATAATAATTGGTTATGACTGCTGAATTGGCTTCAACTGTTAAAATGAGTTACCTGATTTATTTCTATTATTGTTGTTATTACTATTATTGCGTACATGTTAATGTAAGTGACCTGCCTTAGCCTCGTCACTACTTCGTCGAGATTAGGCTCGGCACTTAACAGTACATGGGGTCGGTTGTACTGATACTACACTCTGCACTTCTTGTGCAGAGTTTGGAGTTGGTCCAAGTGGCATACTATAGACTTTCTCGGATTTCAACCACCCATAGGAGACTTGAGGTATAACTATACATCGTTCGCAGTTCTGAAGTCCCCGTCTACTTCATTTTAGCTGTGTGTTTTCTTTCAGACAACTTTATTTTATTCAGACCCTTATTTATATTATTCTCAAAGCTCGTGCACTTGTGACTCCAGTTCTGGGATGGTATTTAGATATTGCGATTATTATGGAATATTCACTTTATTTCAGATTTTATTTTCGTAGTTGTTTTCTTGTTATTAATTAATTTAAAATTTTGTTTAAAATGGCTAATTATATTCTAACGTTGGCTTGACTAGCAAGTGAAATGTTAGGCACCATCATGGTCCCGAAGGTGGGAATTTCGGGTCGTGACAGTTCGTATCAGAGAACTAGGTTACATAGGTCTCATGAGTCACGAGCAAACTTAGTAGAGTTTGAAGGATCGGTATGGAGACATCTGTACTTATCTTTCAGAGGCTATGAAGTTTAGGAACAATATCACTTCTTTCTTATCCTATCATGCAATTTTATTCTATCATCGATAATTAAACCATTCTATTCTTATTCTCTCGCAGATAGCGAGAACACGTAATACATCTACCGACAGACAGGGACCAGAGCCCCTGGTGGCAACTATGGCCAGGGGTAGAGGTCGAGGCTGAGGTCGTGCTAGATGTCGAGGCAGAGGTAGAGCTCAGTTTAGAGCTCGAGCAACCGCACCTGTTGTAGAACCTCAAGTGGATTTTCAAGAGGAGGTTCCAGTTCAGACTGTACCAGTTGGACCAGTTTAGGTCCCGGAAGGATTCATAGCTACTCCAGTGCTTCAGGACGCTCTAGTCTGTTTAGTAAGTCTTATGGAGGGCGTGCCCCGGAATGGTACATTTCCAGTGGCACCAGCCGTCTCGCAGGCTGGGGGAGGAGCACCAACTCCCACTACTCCTGCTCTGGAGCAGTTGGCTCCCCCGAATCAGGCTCCAGCAGCCCCGCCAGTTGGGGTGGTTCAGCCATTTGTTGTGGCACAGGCCGGTGATAGGCCCGCCATGTCTTTTGAGGCCTTATTCAGACTCGATAAGTTTACTAAGCTCTTTCCAGTTCACTTCAGTCGTACATCTTCTGAGGAACCACAAGATTATCTTGACCGTTGCCATGAGGTGCTGCGGAACATGGGTATAGTCGAGAGCAATGGGGTTGATTTTGCTGTATTTCAGATGACGGGTTCTGCCAAGAGGTGGTGGAGAGATTATACATTGACCAGACCAGTTGGATTTCCTGCATTGACCTGGGAGCAGTTTTCACGGCTATTTCTAGAGAAGTTCCTCCCTATCACACTGAGAAAGGATTACCGCAGGCAATTTGAGCGTCTACAACAGGGCAGTATGACTGTTACTCAGTATGAATCCCGTTTTGTGGATTTAGCCCGTCATGCTCTCCTTTTACTACCTACTGAGGGAGAGAGAGTGAGGAGGTTTATTGAGGGACTCACTCACCCTATCAGGATTCAGATGGCCAAGGAGGCCGTAGGTAAGATTTCTTTTCAGGCGGCTACTAATGTCACGAGCAGGATCGATATGGTTCTTGCAAAAGAGAGAGGGCAGAGGTCTGATAAGAGGCCTCGCCAGTTCAGTGGTTTCAGTGGTGCCTCGTCTGGAGGCAAGGGTAATTTTATTAGAGGTCATCCTTCCAGACCGTTTCATTCAGCACTCCAGGCATCTCCCGGTGCTTCATGGAGTCACATTCCTATTATACCTTACTCTGGGCAGCCAACATTTAGTGTACATTCAGCTCCTATCAGTGCACCACCACTCCAGAGTCACTACAACGGTTATCCGGCACGTTTGGGTTAGCTTCAGCTTCAACAACCATGACATCAGGATGGGTGTTATGAGTGTTGGAACATTGGCCACATCAGGAGGTATTACCCTAGGTTGTCGAGTAACAGATCTCCGGCAGGATTCTCGTGTTATCATACCAGTATTGGTTGCTTCACCTCCTGCTCAGCCAGCTAGAGGTAGGGGTTAGGCAGCTAGAGGTGGAGGTCGGGCCATTAGAGGTGGAGGTCAGGCCGTTAGAGGTGGAGGCTAGCTAGTTAGAGGCCATCCCAGAGACGTAGTTTATAGTGGTGGGGCCCAACCCTGATTTTATGCTTTTCCAGCTAGACCTGAGGGCGAGTCATTCGATGCCGTGATCACAAGTATTATTCCAGTTTGCCATAAAGATGCTTTAGTTCTATTTGATCCAGGATCTATTTATTTCTATATGTTCTCCTATTTTGCTTCATATTTGGTTGTGCCTTGTGATTCTCTGAGTGCTTCTGTGTGTATCTACACCGGTGGGAGACTCTGTTGTAGTAGACCATGTCTTTAATTCGTGTGTGATCACTATTGGTAGTCTGGAGACTAGTGTGGATCTTCTACTTCTTGATATGGTAGATTTTGATGTCATCTTGGGTATGGATTGGATGTCGCCGTATCATGCTATATTGGATTGTCATGCCAAGACGATGACCCTAGCCATGCTGGGGTTACCTCGGTTAGAGTGGAAAGGAACTCTTGGTCATTCTACCAGCAGGGTTATTTCTTATATGAAGGCTCGACGTATGGTCGAGAAAGGGTGTCTAGCCTATTTGGCTTATATTCGGGATCCCAGTGCGGATGTTCCTTCTATGGACTCAATACTAGTTGTTCGTGAATTTCCAGAAGTATTTCCTGTAGATTTACCGAGGATTCCACCCGATAGAGATTTGGACTTCTGTATTGATTTAGCTCCTGGCACTCAGCCCATTTCTATCCCACCATACCGTATGGCCCCGTCAAAGTTGAAAGAATTAAAGGAGCAATTACAAGACTTGCTTGATCAGGGATTCATTAGACCCAGTGTATCGACCTGGGGTGTACCAGTATTATTTGTAAAGAAGAAAAATGTTTCAATGCAAATGTGTATAGATTATCGGTAGTTGAACAAGGCTACTATCAAGAACAAGTATCCACTGCCAAGAATTGATGACTTATTCGATCAGCTTCAGGGTGCCAAGGTGTTTTCAAAGATCGACTTGAGGTCTAGTTACAATCAGTTGAAGATTAAGGCATCTGATATCCCTAAGACAACTTTTTGAACTCGGTATGGGCATTATGAATTCCTAGTGATGTCTTTTGGGTTGACAAATGCCCCAACAACATTTATGGATTTTATGAATCGAGTGTTCAAACCCTATTTGGATTATTTTGTGGTTGTATTCATTGATGATATCTTGATTTACTCCAGCCGTCGAGTGGAGCATGAGCGGGATCTTCGGAGTGTGCTTCAGACTTTGAAGAATAATCAGTTATTTGCTAAATTGTCAAAATGCGAGTTTTGGTTAAACTCAGTTGCCTTTTTCGGGCATGTTATATTTGCAGAAGGCATAAAGGTGGATCCTAAAAAGATTGAGGATGTTCAAAATTGACCTAGACCTACTTCAGTTATAGAGATCCGGAGTTTCCTCGATTTGGCAGGTTATTTTCGTCAGTTCGTGGAAGGGTTTTCATCTATAACAAACTCATTGACCAGACTGACCCAGAAAGGTGCCCCATTTAGATGGTCAGACGAGTGTGAGTTGAGCTTTCAGAAGCTTAAGACTGCTTTGACTACGACACCAGCGTTGGTATTACCCACATGTTCAGGATCTTATACGGTATATTGTGATGCATCTCACATTGGGCTTGGTGCAGTATTAATGCAAGATGACAGGGTGATTGCATACGCGTCACCGCAATTGAAAGTTCACGAGAAGAATTATCCTGTTTATGACTTAGAATTGGCAACCATTGTTCATGCGCAGAAGGTTTGGAGGCATTACCTTTACGGTGTCTCGTGTGAGGTATTTACTGATCATCATAGCTTACAATATCTGTTCAAACAAAAAGGATCTCAATTTGAGGCAGAGAAGATGGTTGGAGCTGTTGAAGTACTATGATATCAATCTTTTTTATCACCCTAGAAAGGCTAATGTGGTGGCCGATGCTTTGAGTAGAAAGGCTGTGAGTATGGGCAGTCTTGCGTATATTCTGTTGGTGAGAGGTCGTTAGCTGCAGATGTTCAGACTTTGGCTAATCAGTTCGTGAGGGTAGATATTTCAGAACCCAGTCAGGTTCTAGCTTGCACAGTCGCTCGGTCTTCTTTATATGAGCGCATCAGAAAGCGACAGTATGATGATCCTAATTTACTTGTCCTTAAGTAAACGGTGCGGCACGGTGATGCCAAACAGGTTGCTGTGGGCGAAGATGGAGTTCTGCGAATGCAGGGTCGTATTTGTGTGCCTAATGTGTGGGCTTCGTGAATTAATTCTAGAAGAGGCCCACAGTACCTGGTATTCTATTCATCCCGGTGCAGCCAAAATGTATCAAGATTTGCAGAAATATTATTGGTGGAGGAGAATGAAGAAGGATATAGTTGCATATGTAGCTCGGTGTCTAAA
>AWOL01S0022404.1:0-51278 GCA_000715115.1 Nicotiana otophora
TACGCTCGGGCCGAGTATGGTATCGGGTGCCGGCCACGTCCCTTCAGGTTGGGGCGTGACAACTGCACTTAAATTCCTGAACCCACTAGAATCGTTGTTGAGAGTCACCCACTCTGACCTGGTCCCGAATATAATCAAACTCCAATGCTCTGCTAGCAAATGAACACTCCCAAAGAAGCAACCAGATGAATTATTTCCCTTGTACATCACATTCACAAGAATCATAAACTTCGAGTCTTCCCAAAACATGCGCATGAATCGACAAAGTGAAATATAACACACATTCATTAATTCCTTTCCTCGAATTACCCCTAATATTTTATTTTCTTAGTCATAAATAATCCAACAATGCACCGATAAGAAGTTCCACAAGCAGACAACCATGAAATCCAATCGTAGACGGTGGGCTCCCTCACTTAGCTTTAAGCTACCACCAAATAATGTAGAGCCCACAAAGATTCCTCTTTCTCAATTACCATGATCTCGCACAGTCATCTTGCCAAATTTCTCGTAGTCCCTTGTTAAACTCTTCATGAACAATCCGAATTATCAGCCACAATCGCATATTCGAACTTCTCTCGAGTAGTAAGTAGAACGTTTCATAGAAAATTCATCAAAATCACGCAACCGCTAACCTGTCCACAGGAGATAGCCCACCTGTGGAATTCCATACCGACATCTTCCAATGATACTGCATAGGGTACAACTACCACGAAATCAGTAAACCCTCCTGAGTCCATGCTCATCCACCGGCTGTAAAAGTCTATTCATTCCCAATATACATCAACTGAAAGTCCGACAATACATTCCAAACTCCATGTCACGTTGCATCCCAAAACTATAATCAAGTTTCCACACCCTCTTCATTTCAAGCAAACTCCTCTCTTCCATATTCAATCTTCCTCATTACATTAGCCACTATCCCAAAAACAATTTGTAGACCTAGTCACCTTCAACCATGATTCCCAAATCGCTCTAAACTTTCTCAAGCCATGTGGCTATCCTGCCACAGAATCCATATGCTACTCTGCCACTCCCTCTTCGGTTAAACCATCTTTTTTCAGCAACTTCTCGACCTATGCTTTTCATGCTTGACCTGCTAGCAATAACACCGACGAGCCTTAATGCATTCAAACAAGGACGACGACTTCACATCACAAACGAGAATTTCTGCCAAGTTCAAAAATATTAAGTGTCATTACCCTATCAACCAAAGCCTAAACATCCATAGTCCGATTGTTTTTCCTCCGCTGGAATAAAATGCCAAACCTCTAAACCATGCACTGAAAAATCCTCCTTTAGAGTCATTCATTGCCTCGACACATGAACAAGCACCCTACCATTATACCAACACTGTGCGATAACAATGCATGAACATTATAATAATCTCTGCATAGCCCCAAAACCTAGGAAATACAGATACTGTGCTAAAACGACAGAACACCCTTCCACAAGGCGACGATAATAGCCTGCCCAAATACGCAGGGGGAAACATCCTACACCATGACTGCAGTACCACTACAACTCCTCGGTGCCCAATTGATAACAAATGCTCCATGTCGCATAAGATTGAGTAGGAAGGATATGAAGGCATAAGCTTCAATGGAATCAAATCACACGATGAGTAATCAAGAAGGGAAGTGCTCCTAACAGCCCTGTAGCCTCTTGAAGATAAATACAGACGTCTCCGTACTGATTCACAAGACTCTACTAGACATGCTCATGACTCGTGAGACCCACGTGAACCTAGAGCTCTGATACCAAGTTGTCATGACCCAAAATCAACTTTAGATCGTGATGGCGCCTAGCCGCATCGTCACGCAAGCCAACAATGATTAATCAACTTAGTTACTCATTTTATTATTTTCGAAATCATGAATCCCCTTAAATAAGTAGAGTAAAACCCGATACTCATAGAAAAACCCTTGATTTTATTTTCCAATCTCCGTATAAAATATAAATTACAAGGTAAAATGGTAATTATTACGCTAACTACAATAATGAACATCCAGTAGGAACCCCCAAAACCCGGTTCCATAAGTGCATGAGCATCTACCAATAAATATAATAAAATACAACATATGTCTATAATACAAGTTATACATGAGACTCTGATGGAGACTCTGTATAATAAAATACAACATATGTCTAAAATACAGAATATGTCTATAATAAATAACTATGATTGAGACTCTGTATGCTGCGGATCGTAACATGGAATGCAGCTCACTCTAAAGTCCCCGCAATAGTCGCGCCTCTGCGCCCAAAAAGACCACTAGGTATATATATATATATAAAGTGTAGCATGAGTATGTAAATCAATACGTACCCGGTATGTATCTAGCCTAACCCTGGAAAAGTAGTGACGAGGGGTCGACATCGACACGTACTAGTGGTCCACTAAATCAAGTACAACTGAAAGTAAACAAGTATGAGGCATGGTAAAACCAGTGTAAACAAAGTTAAGAACGTGGTACGATCCTTCTCTGAACAGTAAATGCAAGCTCTCAATTATCGGTCACCGTCTCAACTGGAGTTTATGTGGAAAATGGTCCCCACTATATAGATCATCACAACTCAAATCAGGAAAACTCACGGATACGATGCCTTTTTGCCAAATATTATGAACAACGCTGCCGAAGTGAACGACCCGATCCCATAAGAGTATTTATATAAATGCCGAGGCGTACGACCCGATCCCATAATAATGTGTGCACTGCCGAAGGTCGAACGACATGAACCATAGATGTATCTATTAAACTGCCGAGGAAAATGGCCCGCTCCCATGCCAATATGAAACTTTAATGGGTCCTTGACCCCACCCATGAAGATACGTGTGAGTTATGAAATGTAAAGAAGCTTTTCAATGAAAATGCACAACACGCGAGAATTTCGTAAGGTAAAACACAAATTATTCTGCGGATTATCAAGTAGCTTGTCCCATATCTACAATAGCGAGTCTATCCCCCTATGCAAGTCTAGTCTCAAGTTGCCACATGAAATAAAGTAATTAAATGAGTAAATATAACTCAAATAGTATAATTATAGCATGTCGTGCACCTAAGTCTACCCGAACATAATAAGGAATTCTAGCATACGTACGGACACGTGTCACCTCATATGTGTGTAGCTCCCACAACATGTAGCATATAAGAATATAACACCAACAGGGTAAATTCATCCTCACAGGGTTATACAGGAGACTTATCTAGCTACGAAGTTCCACAACCGGCTCAAATCCCACTCTAACACCTCAATCCGATTCCCATCAATCCGAAACTGATCAAACAACATGAATATTAATAAAAATATACTTAAATACTCATAATTAATCAATTTATAATAATTTCCAACTTTGTCCGAAAAGTCAACAAAGCCAACCCTGGGCGTATGCTTCTGAATCAAACAATTTTTACAAAAATCCAAAAACCCATTCAACGAAGAGTCCAACCATATCAAAATCGCCCAATTCTGACATCAAATTGCCACTCAAATCCCCAAATCTTACTCTCAAATCCCTAGATCAAAATTCTCCAACATTCAACCTTAAAATCACATATTCTAGGGGAAAACTTCAATGGGTATTCAATATTAATAGATACAAATGATCAAAAGTGGCTTACCTCAAGAAATCCCGTGAAATCCCTCTCAAATATCGCATCTAACCGAGCTTGCAAAGTCCAAAAATAAAGAAATCTAGCAACCCTTCAAATTAATACATTGCCCAGGCATATTGCACATGCGGTTCACTTAACTGCTTCTGCGGCCTCACAGGTGCGACCAAATCTCCGCTTCTGCAGTTTCCCCCTGAAGGACCCTGCCTTCGCTTCTACGGACCAGACTCCGCTTCTGCGGAAATGACGACCTCACACCCCTTCGCACTTGTGCATCTCTTTCCTGCATCTGCGATCTCATAGGTGCGGCCAAAACCTGGCACCTACGCGTCCCTTTTTCCCAGCACAACTCTACACCTCCAATGACAAACACGCCCCTGCTGTCTCGCACCTGCGACCAAATTCTTTCGCAGGTGCGATCGCACTAGACCTGGTGCACTTCAGCAGTTCTCCAAGTCCAAACTCAGCTTTATTTCCAATCTGAATCACCCCTGAGGCCCCTGGGAGCCGCTCCAAGCACACCAACACATCCCAAAACACGATACGAACTTAGTCGAAGTCTCAAATCATGTCAAACAATATTAAAATTATGAACGACAGCCAAAACCTTTCTTTCCAACCTTCAAACTTCGCCGAACACGACTGAATTACACTTAAACATCCCGGAATGATACCAAACTTTATGTGCAAGTCACAAATTACGATACGCACCTATTCCAAGGCTTGGAACCCAAAATGGACATCGATAGTACCAAAGTCCACTTTAAATCAAACTTAAAAATTGTTAAATCTTTAAAATTCCAACTTTCCATATTAAGCGTCGAAATGCTCCCAGACCACCCGATACTCAACCTGAACACATGCCCAAATCTGAAATCATCATACAAACCTATTATAACCTTCAAATCCCGATTCCGAGTATCATTTACTCAAAAGTCAAACCTTAGTCAACTCTTCCAACTTAAAGCTTCCAGATTTAGAATTTTCCTTCTGAAACCCCTCAGAACTTCCTAAAATTCAATTCCGACCATGCGTACAAGTAATAATACATGAAGTGAGGCTATTCAAGGCCACAAACTGCCGAACGACATGCTAGAGCTCAAAACGACGTCGTTACATTGCTCTCCCAGGAACCAGGTCACACATTGAGTATTTTTCTAACCAGTTTGTTCCCTGGGATAATCTCTCTAAGAGAGTGAAGCTCATTAATGATGGAAGTAAAGAGAGTACGCATGTATTGAATGGACTCATCATCCTTCCTCGTGAAGAGTTCATACTCAACGGTGAGTATGTCAATATTTGACGCTTGACTTGAGTAGTTCCTTCTTGTGCAATTTGGAGTGCCTCCAAGATCTATTTGACATGATGAGATGCAATTGTACTCGTCTGGTCCAATGTTGTAGATGAAGATCTTCTTTGCTCTGAAGTTGTTCTCGCTGTCTTTACGATTAACATCATTTTATTCCTACCTTATCATTGGCACTGTGACGGTTGTCTCGCCAATGGTCTTCATAGGGACAAAGGGTCCATCACAAATAACATCCCAAAGATCTGAATCTTCTACCATGATAAAATCATGCATTATTATCTTCCACCAGCTGTAGTATTGTCCATTGAATCTTGGTGGTCTATAGGTCGATTGACCTTCTTCAAACTTTGGTGGAGCAGCCATGAAGATCCTTTCTAGGTGTTAGCCTTATAGTAAGAACCCGCTCTGATACTAATTGATAAAAACGAAGAGTCCACCAAACACTATAGAGAACTTGGTTCTCTACCAGTTCCCACAGAACACAGCAGTAAGTAAATAACACAATGATATATACGTGAAAAACTCCCAGCTCACGGAATTAAAAACCACGACCTACACTCGTAGGACTTCAACTTCACTAACTGAGCAACTTTAGATTACAACCTATTGTAACCTAGGAATTAAACTCTTAATCCCTCACCTGCTTACAATAACTATATTTCAAGCCTCTTTGTAATAACTCTATTACAAAGCTAACCACTTGACTGACTCTAGTCAACACAACTACAAGGTTTATGGTTTGCAAAGTGTCATATGAGATGCTTCTAAATAAGCTAAGTAAGAGTTACAAATGAATAACATAAACAAAGAAACAATAATACTAAGGACATACGATGTAATCAATGCTGAGATATGGTCCTACGTGATGTTGTTGTTTTGTTCTTTAATGCCTTTAAGGGAATGAAGGCGGCTGCATACTTAAGAGTAAAATATTTTTGGTTTTGCAAGTGTATGTAATCCCTTGCCTTATGTTGGTAATATATAAATGAGGTCATCAAAGATGATGCAAGTGAGTGTTGTACTGCTGTACTGTTGCGTGTGCAGTGCACAACATGCTTCAATAGTGTTGTTGTACTATTGCATGTGCAGTGCAACAACTTTAACAGCTGTAAGAGTTGACTTGTACTATAACCGGAGGAACTGATATGTGTTTGTTCCCTTTGATGTTCCCTTAACTAATTTCATTAAAACTTGTGCCAGATAATTGACTTGTTGTTCTGAATGCAGAGGAGCTAGATGTATCAGGTTCACTATCTGGTTCTCGTATGAAGTTTGTTAAATCATTAAAAAAGAAAGACAACTTATCAGTAGCGTTAGTTTTCATCATTTTTCCTATCTAGTGGATTATCTTTTATTTGTTTATCAATTGAGCGGTTTGTTCTCCTCTTATAAACGTTTAATATTTATTATCGTTATGTTAAGAATTTTATTGAGTGTTATTAATTTGTAATATTCTCTTGGTTATGTTTATATACCTAGCCGTTGTTTTCATGTAATTTATATAACAAGGTAAGTAGTGTTCAATAATGTCTATGGTTCTCAATATTCTTTAATATATTCTTATGTAATATAGATTTTGAAGTGTATATTGAGCTTCCTTTAATTTTTCTTTTATGGAGAAATAGCACAAACAACTTATTATATGGAATCTAATAGAAACTGGAGTAGTAGAGTCTGAAAAAGCATGTCACGAACCAAAATCTAACTAGTCGTGGTGGCACCTAACCCAATCCGCTAGGTAAGACAATTAACAACAATCCAATTCAAATATGATTTACTGAGAAAATGAACGATGAAATAGCTGGACTTTTATACAACAACACAAGGACTAGTAGTACAAATGATTAGCTTATAGGACATAGAATTTACAATGCTGGTGTGAAATAAATACGTCATTTGTTCGAAATGTACGTAAACAAATTTATAAATCTAAAGTTACCAAGAACAAAAGGCAGCTATAACCGGAACACAGGTACATCTTCAATGCCATCTTCTGCCATATGCAGCAGCATCAGCTCCAAAATCTGTACGCAAGGTGCAGAAGTATAGTATGAGTACAACCGACCCCATGTACTCAATAAGTAGCAAACCTAACCTTAGGTTGAAAGTAGTGACGAGCTCGGGAGAAGGTCAATGTACAACCCCAAAGGCCAAGAACAACTCGTAACAATATAATAAAAATAGTGCAAGTAATAACTCAAAGTTATTATGCTCAGCTCGTTCACAGTTCCGTAAAACGGGCATGTTTTTTAGGTATAACAAAAAACCCAAATCTTTCACCGAAATCATTAAAATATGAGTATATCAGAAAATTGTGATTTTTTCCAAAATCTGTCAACAACAGATAAGATATTTCATTCTCAGATAACATGAGAAAAGTACATCTCTATACCTATATGTCAATGTGCATGTGAAGTCATGTATGCCACAATACCGTATAGCACGAGGAAATGAATCTCTATGCCTACATGCCAAATATGCATGTCAACTGTAATGCATCATATTGATAAACAAATGTACTCACACTTTTAGTGTACTCAATCTCACTATCTCACACTAAATCACTTGGTACACTCAATCACTCGGCGCACTCACTCGGTACACTCCTTCACTCGACCCACATAGTCACTCGGTACACTCAATCACTTGGTACACTCAATCACTCAGTACCTGTGCTCACTGCTAGTATGTAAGACTCCATAGGGGAGGATCCTGCCCAAGCACTAATATAAGCTAACATGGCATGATGCAACGTGCGGTCTGATGCCATAATGAGCCAATAAAGCTGGCTGCGGCGTGCATCTGGATCCCATAAATGTCCCTCACAACTCGGTCCTCTGTCCCCAACTCAGTCATTAATCTTTCCAAACTCTCGGGCTCACAAATCTCATGCCAACTAGCCCAAACAATGATTACATGATGTAATAACAAATGACAACAGAGACTGAGATATGATATACAAATGAATGAATATGATTGAGCGTGTAATTGCAATTTAAGAAAATAATTCAACAACATAGATGACCTCAGTGGGTCCCAACAGAATAAGCATATAGCCTAAACATGATTTTTAATATGATTCACAGCTCATATAATCAAACAAGCAGGGTTAACATGGAGGTAACAAGATATAACAACAAAACAATTTCGGTCACAGTCTAATAGTCAACTAGCATCATGATTTCCGCGGCGCACGCCGACACGCTCATCACCTAGCATGCACATCACCTCAATGCATCTCGTATATTATAGTCCCCCGGGTTAAGTACCCTCAAATCCACGTGTACATATGTTGCTTACCTCAAACAAGTCGAATCCAATACTAAGCAAGTCAAACAATACTCTAGAAATTACATCCAGCATGTAAGAACCTCTAAACAACTCGAAACTAACCAAAAGCAGCTCAAACATATCAATTAATTCCATAGGAAACAAATTCAATCATAAAGGTTGAATCTTTAATCAAAATCCCAAAGTCAACCAAAAGGTCGAATGCGGACCGGCACCTCGGAACCGGACAAAACTCACAAAATCCGATAACCCATTCAATTACGAGTCCAACCATACTAATTTCACTCAAATCCGATGTCACGCCCCAAAACCGTGGAGCGCGGCCGGCGCTCAACCGAGTGAACCTGACCGAGCAAGCCTGTTAGATTTCTTCTACCCAAACTCATACATGCATAAAGAGAATATATATTTTCCTTAATTAAACAATAAAGTGGTCATGTCTGCAGTTACCAATTTCTTACCATAAGTTTCATTATTTTTAAAGTCTCAAATGGACAAATAATACAACCACATCATATCATAGTTTGTCTTTCCCAGCACTAATACACAACCCACACTATGTCTACGGAGCCTCTATAGATAAAGAAGAGTACAATGCTAATGCCAGTAACAAGACCCCACCTATACCTCAACCATAATACATAAAGAGCAAAAGATACATGACCTCGGGATGAAGTGGGGCTCACCAAGTCAGCTGGGAAGAAGGTCTACTGCTATCACTGATCAATGTCTCCTGCTGTGGAACCACCTACATCCATTTAATGATCCAGCACCCCCGGCAAAAGGGACATTAGTACCGTCGAATAGTACTAGTATGAAAACTAAATACCAATTTAAGAATTTATAAATACAAGATAATTATGATGACCCAGTGCGGCAATAGAATAATATAGATAATTTCCTCAACCATAGCAAGCTTATTAAAAGCTATGAACAATATTTATAGGATTTAAGATGAGACACTATATAACCATCTTCACACAATCCGTCCCCGCCGCCTCACCCGGTATATGCGGGTGGAGTTGTACGTAAAATACCACAACTCATATCAAGCGGTCCTGCCGCCTCACCCCAATGTATGTGGGTGGATGTATAACCACAGTACCAAGAACCAACACAAAGAGGCTATGCCGCCTCACCCCAATGTATGCGGGTGGTGGTGCCACAACAATACCAAACACGTACACAAAGCGGTCGTACTGCCTCACCCCAATGTAAGCGGGTGAATGTACAGTCCCACAATATCATAATCCCTACACAAAGCGGTCATGTCATCTCACCCCAATATATATGCGGGTGGAGGTATATCACAATCATAATCTCTATACCATAATCCCCACACAAAGCGATCATGCCGCCTCACCCCAATATATGCAGGTGGAGGTGTATCACAATCACAATCTCTACACAACTTGGCAATATACCTTTCACATAAATCACGACTAGAAATTATAACATGTGGATACGTAATCCATAGTTTGGGACGCATCCTTAATTTATAATGCAATATGATAAGAGCATTTGAAATACGAATTGAACATATATCTTCATCACAAAACTTATCAGAATACTCGATTTGTAATCAACATCTCGGAACTTAAAAGGATAATGAGAATTCCAACTCTTAAAGAAGAGTTTAGCCAACATACCTCAATTGAGCTTCCTTAAACTCTAAAACGTTCCGTAATTCTTATCAAATTCAATCTATTTTAAAAATATAAAAAATTGGACCACAATTAGGAAGATGATCATGTTTCTAGCTCATTTGAGCATTTTATCAAACACAAGGTGTGCATAAAGTTTCAAGGTCCCTTTTTTGGAGGATTACATCATCCCACAACCCAATCTTTACCATGCTTATTTCAACAATCTTCCTACACCCCTTGATATCACATGCATGTAAAATAATCAACTCCCATGCCCAAACATTATCTTGCTAATTACCCATGTTCAGATGATTTCGAAATTAGGGTTTAGGGTGTGGAATCTTACCTCTTGGATGAAGACCTAGTGAGCTTGCCTTCTTAATCTTCCAAAACTTGAGCAAGAATTGAAGAACAAATATTGGAGAACACCTTCTCTCTCTAGGGAACCCTCTCTCTCTCTCTAAAATGTCAGATAATAGCTAAACAATGACCCAAATAGTGTATTTATCGAAATAGGGTCAGGTTTTAAAAATCCAAAACTGGAGCTTCGGAACAAGGTATGCGATCGCATATGCGATCACATAACCGATATGCGGACCGCATATCGGTCGCATAGTTGGTTACAAAATAGCCAAAAGAATTGTCTGTGTATGCGGTCGCATAATGCACTTCATAACTGTTATGCGGTCGCATAGTCGACTGCATAATTGCTTCCAATTGACCCAATTAACTGCCTCACTCTGCGGCCATTATGCGGTCCGCGGAGTGGTTCTACGGTCGCATAATGGACCGCAGAAATGCACTTTTCCGCCAAAACTTTTTCTTTACTTTTCGGTGCATTGTTCAACCCAAAACGTCCGAGCCGACACCATGAAACATTATTTCTTTGCCAAAATTTACCGGGCTCACCACTTAAGTACTTCAAAATGTTTTGGGGTATTACATCCGACTCCGAATCGGTGTTCAAATTTCAAACATTCACTTTAGGAAAGTTTAGACAAAAAACCACAATTTCTCCTTTGAGATCATAGATCATTGCCAAAAACAAAGATGTAATCATAGAATAAAATCAATACCAATTAGAAAATACTTACCCCATTTCATGTGGTGAAAATCGCCTCCACAATCGCCCAAATCCGAGCTCCATAGATCAAAATATGATAAAATGCCTGAAACCTTCGAAATAGAGTACTTATAAGCACTACCCAAGCGAACCCTTCGCGAAAACACCATCGCTTTCGTGATGAACAAGACGAACTGGCACCAAAAATTCCATACGCATTCATGATGCTTCCCACACGAACGCGATGCCCAAAGATGTCACACAACGCAAACGTGGTCCATGTCTCTCGAACGCGAAGAAGAGTGCTCCAGCTTCCAGCACACCATCACGAACGCGACTACCCAAAAGCGAACGCGAAGCTCAAGTCCTACATACACCGCGAACGTGACTCAACACTCGCGAACTCGATGAGATAAAACAACCCAGTCCAAAATCTTATTTGCCATAGCGATGACTCCTGCATGAACGCGATTCACTGCAAACTTCAGTAAAAATCAGCAATTCAAAATGAGAGTAAATTGTCCGAAAGCGATCCGAAATTCATCCGATCCCCTCGGGACCCCGTCCGAACATACCAACAAGTCCCATAACATAACACGAACTTAATCGAGGCCTCAAATCATGCATAACAAAATCAAAAACATGAATCACACCTCAAATCGAACTTAATGAACTTTTGAACTTTCAACTTCAAAAACTCGTGCCGAACCATATCAAATTAAGGAAGCTATTGTAATTCCCGAAACCATAATCTGAACCTTATATCATCAAAGTCAACTCCCGATCAAACTTATAAACATTCCAAACCTTCAAATTGCCAACTTTAGTCAAATAGTGTCGAAACCTTCTAGAATCACCCAAATGTGAATCCGGACATACGCCCAAGTCCAAAATCGCCATTCGGACCTAACGGAATCATCAAAATTCTATTCCTGTGTCAATTACACAAAAGTCAAACTTGGTCAATTCTTCCAACTTAAAGCTTCCTAGTTGAGAATCATTCTTTCAAATCAATCGCGAAACACCTCAAAACTAAAATTGATGATTCACACAAGTCATAATACATCATATGAATCTACTCAAGATTTTAAACAGTTGAACGGAATGTAAATGCTCAAAACGACCATCTGAGTCGTTACAAAGCAGGAGAGCACACCTCGCCAATTTGAGAATATTTAAATTTGTTGTTGAATGGTAGTGTAATTTAAAACATATTACTGGTAGGTAGAACATGATGTACATGCCAATAACTTTCTCACAAGAGCTATATGATACAATAAGAAAATATGTCAACATCTAATTAAATTTCTTTTTTTTTGTTCGTATAATTAATTCATTTTGATAATATAAATATTTATCTTTTTCATATCTACTAAACTTATAAAATGAGTATTTGACTGTTCGAAGCGGGGGTAAATTAACTAGTATTCAAAATAATTAATGGGTACCTTTTGCACTTCAAAAATAAATTCCAAGCTTTTGCTTGATTGATTAAGTTACGAAAGAGTTTCTTTCCGCATTCACAACACAAATGGTTATTGTTACGGGCTTGAAAATGAAGCTGGATATCTGGCGAGCTGTTACATGATTCATGGGCATCATAAGGTAAAAAAGGTAATTTGTTAATCAATTGTAAGAATAATTCTGTTTGTTCCCTTGATTCTTCTCACTGAATTGTTCTTCGTGATTCGAAGACTTAAACAACATATTTCTCGAATGTAGGATGATGCCAACCTCCTTATAATATATTTGATCTCCAAGAAAATCGGGCAATACTCCGGATCTATCACGAGGAACAGCTTCTCTTGATATCTCCTCCTTGTTTCCTTAATCAAGGGCAACAATCGAGGGCCAAATACGGATTTCCTTGAATTATTTCATTGTCGAAAAATATCTAACCGCCTTTTGAGTTGATCTTGAGAAAGAATGTATTTTGATTACTTCAGTTTTGAGAAAGGCAATATTTGAAGTTTTGATCTATTTGTTAATAAAGAGTTTATGGGATTTTTCGAGATAGGCATCCTCTATTAATGTTCCTAAATTACAGCATATATAATTGCTTTCAATATGTAGCAAATTGATTTTGTTTAAATAATATCTCTTGTTCTTTTATTTGAAGCAAATCATTTTATACTACAAAAGTTTAGGACAAAAAAGAAAAAGGAAATAGAAATAGAACTTATATGGCTATCTTAGGAATGATCTAGCATCAGTTGAACAAAAGATTTCAATATTTTACCACTATCGAAGATACTCAAGAGCAATATCATAGATACCGATTGGCAGATATTTGCAAAAACTAAAACTTGAATAAGCAGCAGTATTATTTATGAGCAAATGGAGCCTACTTAAAACATTTGGTCACCAATAATATACGTGTCAAAGAAGCTAATTGGGGCCTCCTCCTATTTGTTTATGATTATTGTACGTCGCTCATTGGTCCTACAAGAGTGTGTGAATCATGTTGAGCTTGTTTGACAATAACTTATTACTTGCAATATGATTTTATAATAGCATAACCTGTCTATATAAGCTCATAATATTCTTCAAGCAAAGATCAATAACAACATCCACCGAGTGATAAATATGCCTCCTTTGTGGTGGGTTATTTTTAATTACTACTTTCTTGGTGCACTATCATGCTCTTCTCTTTCAACTGCCTTGCGTTTTGAATTGCAACGTCTTTTCATATTAGATATTAATAATTGAATTATTTAACTTATGATCTATATCTTTCAATTTATGTGAACCTACTCAACTGGGCACAAAAGCTTTATAAAGACGAAACCTTTTGAAATTTATGATTTTAAATATACCATAATATTTGTGTGCCTGTAAGATTGTTAAAACATGTAGTCTTAAATATGTGATACCATTTGTGTGGTTATGAAAACCTTTTATTAAAGGTAATATTGAAATCCTAAAACTAAAAGAGTTTCCTTGTTAGAAATGGGTTCATACTGAATCAAGAGGAGATATGTTCATGTAAAACTGAATTGATGGAATAATATATTTTGGACTATCTAAAACGAATGCTTGTTTCTTGAGCATAACTTACATTTGATTTTTGCACAAACCTAGCCGTTTAACCTAGAAATTAAACTCTTAATCCCTCACCTACTTACAATAACTATATTTCAAGCCCCTTTGTAATATACAAGCGAGGTCATCAAGGATGATGTAAGGGAGTGTCCGGTACACATCATGCTTCAACAATGCTGATATATTATTGCGTGTGCAGTGCAACAACTTTAACAGCCATAAGAGTTAACTTGTACTGTAACCGAAGGAACTAATATCTATATGTTCCCTCTATTGTTTTCTTAACCGATTTCAATGAAACTTGTGCCATATATTTGACTTGTTATTCTGAACTTGGAGGAGCTAGTTATATCAGGCTCCCTATATGGTTATCGTATAAAGTTTGTTAAATCATTAAAATAAAAGACACATAACTTATCAAAATTTTCCTTTTTGATGATGTCAAACTTAGAATTGATATTCCCCTAGGAACCATATCTCCACATTGTTCCCCCTGCAGAATAGCCATATTTCCCGTGAGAACCTATTTCTCCCCTTCAATTTTATTCCCCCTTTTGGCATCATAAAAAATCAGACATGCTCAATCACTCTATATTTAATATAGACTATGCACAAGGGTATAACATCTTCACCTCATAATTTGGCTCACAAGTACCATGCACTATTCACAACTCAATCACTTACTCTAACATAGAGGCCAATGACATTACCTTTCCTTCATGAATCAAGTGCCCTCACACAACAAAAGAGAGTAGGAACTCAAGATAGAAAGAATTCACTCACTCTCATAAATAACATTCATATGCCACAAAAGATGCACCATAGGCTTGCCCGTAGTGTACTACTCTACTAATCGAGCTCATTCAATCTAGGATTAAGTATGACTTTTATTGGTTGTAATGTAGGCTGCGGGTCGAGTATGATACATTTGGATATAAGAGTGACTACACCTCCCTTAGCACTTTAATACATATACTTTAACATTCAACCCCATACTTATGTCAAACCATAACTCCACCTTCACATCAATGTATATTAACTCCATACTTCTTTAAGCACAATTACATCAAGAGTCACCACTATTAAGGAATATGTTTCACAGCAATACAACTATATTTTTCTTTTCTTTATCAATTCAAGTGTCTCTTACTTTTTCAAAATAGTGCACCTTTCTCCTTAGTTCATTAGTTCCACTCAAAAGCCAAACCAACCACCTCACACTTTAACTTTTACAAAGTTCATAACAATTCAAGTGCTCGTGAGAGGTTAAAAGGTTCAAATAGATGGTTAATTCAAACAAATTGGTAAGGCTTGTAATGTGGTTGCCAAAGAAACATGATTACAGGCTCAAAGGGGTTAACTGCGATACATAACAATTAGGCGGGTAAACAATATATATATATATATATATATATCTGGATCAACAAAGGAACGCCTATATCACTTTCAAGACTGAACAACACTACTATTTCATTTTGCAAACACACAGGGTGAGTTGAAGACATCAAATGCAATGCACAAAATAACACACAAACCTCACACACACATGCCACATAACTCACTCAGGATTGGATTTATCAAGACACTATAGTCAAAGCAGGTAAGCAAAGTTAAGCTTATACAACTTAAGATACTTATGCAAGAGTCAAAAACTGAGTCCAAGCATCACAACCAAAGTACTCACTATTCTCAAGGCATAACAAAGTCAAGAGATATTACTTCAAATCAATTCATCTCACAATGGCTCCTACTCCTAAAAAAATAAAACTAACTACACCCGGTTCAAACAAAACCCTTGGAAAAGAACCGCGGCACAAAGAAAAACCAGAGGGAATTACTACACTACATACAAAGAAAATCTAATTTGTCTTTTTTCCTTAGACTTAAATCCCTCAAGAAAACTGTCTAGGGGATCCATCGTCGGGAAAGGTCCAATTTTTCTACCTTTTATTTCGATTTGTTTCATAGCTACCAAAATAATAAAACACTACACAACTACAAAAACAAAAATTAAGAAGTTAACATTTTTCTAACATCCTACTACTAATTATCTACAGAATTCTCGCACCTCACACTTAAAAGAGTACATTGTACCCAATGGAAATAACACATCCTCAATAATTCCTTCTGGCATAACTAGTGACCTATCTGGCAACTGTAGAGTGATTGTAGTAGGTCTAAGCACCCCCAATCCGAGATGCTTGAACAAAGAGGATGGCATCAAATTTATACTAGCCCCTAAATCACACAGGGATCTACCAACTTCTTGTTTTCCAATAGACAAAGGAATTGTGAAACACCCAGGATCCTTCAACTTAGGAGGAAATTTACTCTGAACTCTAGCACTGCACTCTTCAGTAAGTGCAACTGTTTCAAACTCTGTATGTCTTAGCTTGTTTGCCACAATATCTCTGAGATACCTTGCATACTTAGGCACTTCCTGCAAAATTTCAACCAAAGGCAAATTCACACGCACTTGGCTCAAAATATCTAAGAATTTCTTATACATAACATCATCATTTTTCTTTTGCAGTCTTTGTGGAAACGAAGGTGATGGCCTGTCACAGTTTCTGGATCTGATCCTTTGTTTTCTTCTTATTCTCCTCAACTGGCTTAGGAACTAATTCTCCTTCAGGACTAGCTGTATACTTATGTTTTTGTGGAACTTCTTCTAATTCTCTTCCATTTCTCAAGGAATTCGCATTTACTTGAGCCTTAGGATTAGGCTCAGTATCACTCGGGAGAGGTCCAACCGGTCTAGTATTCTGATTGTTAGCCATTTTCCCAAACTGCCTCTCTAGATTTCTGAACTCTATTCGCAATTATTGATTATTAGACCTGACTTGTTGATTCTCAGCCATAACTTTCTTATTGTCAATCAAGAGCTTTTTCATCATATCAGTCAAACTCTCCTCTGCTTGATGTGGAGGTCGAGGTGGATGATTGTAATTCGTTTGAGGCCTGATATTCTAATTTCCACCCCAAGAGAAGTTAGGATGATTCCTCCAGTTCGGATTGTATGTGTTACCATATTAAGCATTTTGATTCATCGGCCCTCTAGCTTGTTGCCCCACGTAGTAGATGGATTCAGGATTCACGGGGCATATGTCACTTGTGTGACCTTCACAACATAACTCGCAGCAAGAAGACATATGTTGCACATGTTGCATCTGTTGTGCGTGGCCCATTGTCATTTTATTCATCTGATTCAGTAATCTCGCTATATCTGCCCTCATTGCTGAGAAATCATTAAGCTCGATCACACCTTCTACCTTTTGTTTAAGTGCTCTTTGTGGTTCCCCATCTCCTTGCCAATTATTATCATTAGCAGTGAAATTGTTTAGCAGGATCTGGATCATACTATACGGTCTTACCATGCAACTACCCCCACATGCTAAGTCAAGATTCATCTTTGATCCCTCGTCCAACCCATCAACGAAAGTATGACACAACACCTCATCAGTTTGACAATGGTGTGGGCAGTCTCTGAGTAGCTTCTTGTATCTTTCCCAAGCTTGTCGCAGAGTCTCACCATCTCGTTGTTGAAACCCCAAAATCTGGCTCCTCAGTGACTTTGTCTTCTTTGTGGGAAAAAACTTGATTAAGGATTTCCTTGCTAGATCATCCCAATTGTAGATTGAGTTCGTGGGCTCCTTTTGTAACCATTTCTTAGCTTCCCCCATTAATGAAAAGGAAAACAGTGTCAGTCTAACATAGTCCTTGGAAACGTACGGATAATTGTAAGTGTCTGTGATTTCCAGATATTTCTGAATGTGCCTCTGCGGGTCTTCATGAGATAAGCCAACATATTTCCCTGTGGATTGAATCAGCTGTACCATGTACCGTTTGAGTTCAAACTGACCCGTGATATCAGGCTTCACAATCGCCTGAGTCATAAGAGCCAGATTGGGCCTTGCAGCTTCTATCACCGGACGGTCTTCATTACATGCCATCTCTATTGACTGTGGTTGAACTACGATGTCCAACTCTCTTTCAATTCTAGTTCTAGCTTCAACTTCCCTCCTCACTCTATGAAGTGTTCGTTCGATTTCAAGGTCAAGAGGAAGGAGATTGTTTGCGTTTCTACTCCTCCGTATTCAAGAAAAGAGCGTGCATTATCACAAATAAAGCAAACTAAAAATTAAAACTTGAACAAATAACAAAAAAAGCTTAACTTAACTAAACAATCAATAACTAAGTCCCCGACAACGATGCCAAAAACTTGTTGGTTCCCCAAGTATACGCAAATATACGTGGTCGTCAAGTAATAAAGTGAGTCAAAAGTTGGATGTCTAACCCAAAGAGATTTAGATTGATCTTTAACTAAGCAAACTTAAATAAATTAATTGTCTAAGCTATTTAAGAGTGACGATTTTCTATTAGTCTACTAGTGCGGAAAGTAAACAAGTAAAACTAATTTATCAAGAATGCAAATGCGTATGATGAGATTTTAATTCAGAAGAGATGAAAATTACAAGGTTGTGGTTGTTTTATCAATCCTATTAAGTTCAATAATTACACTCATTAATCCAGATTATCTGGTTGCTAATTAACCGGATCGTTTATATGGTATTGAGTCTATCATGAACGAATATAATACGGTATTTAATTAAGCAAGACTGTTAGGTATATTCCTATCCTAACCGAGAAATCTTCCCCTGAGCCAAGGGTGCAGAAACAAGTTGTTTCTAATTCTACTCTAATCTAAACACGGCTTTCCCGAGCATAGAATAGATAGTAGGGTGAATTGGTAGCTACAACAATTCACAAGTGAAAACTAGTATTAAAGAAACAATCACAAGTTGATAATTCGAATTGAGGAAGATGTAATTAATAAATGTTAATAATCAAGTCAACCACAACCCTAGAACTTAGAGTGCTTATCCACTCATGTTCATAGTAACAATTTTCCAAATATTTTGCATGAACAAATTACAAAGAAAAGAAAAAGGGATGAAGAACTTTATGATTTTCTGCTCCAAAAGTTGTTCCACGTAATGTTCTTGCCTCCGGTCGCAAAACTCCCCTCAAAATGGTGTTTAATGACTATTTATATGTGTAAGGAAGAGACCCAAATGAAATAACCAAGTCCAAAACCAAATAGGAAACAAAATAGGTTTTTAAACCCGGGAGACGCTCGCTACAGATCGCGCCTAGCAAGCTCAAACGCGAGCTCCATCTCGCCGCAGCCCTGGCGACTTGATCTAACAAGAGATAAATAGCTCGCTTCGCCCGACTTCTTCTTCATTGCCTCATTCTGTTGCCTAACATTTCTAATTACTTTCATTTGCTTTTGAGTTGTTCCATTTCTTTAAGTCACGTTTTTCTTTTATTTTCCTTTCCAATTGTTCTTTTTGTCTTATTTTTTTGATTTGTCTCGTTTGTTTTCCCACACAAAGTTAAACCTTAATATATCCACTAATTAAATAATCATAACTCCATTCTTGTAGTGTATAAAATACACATAAAATCTCTACTTTGCTCCCAATTTCGTCTTCAACATACCTACACATACAATAAGCTCAATTAAGCACAAATATAGTATAGTTTAGCATGAAAGCACCTAAATGTAAGGTACGTAATGCACTAAAAATATAGAATTATAGCCAAACATCAACCGCATATGCGGAAATTGCTGGGCAGAAGTTATAAAAATCAAGGTTTTGGTTCTTTTAATTTTATTTTGAGATTGGGGGCTCGGATTGTGACGATAGTTGAAGTTATTTTCACCATATGGATTGGGGTAAGTATTTTCTACTTGGGTTTTGATTTTATTTCATGAATCTATCTTCATTTTTGGAAATTGGTTGATGAATTTAAAGAGTAAATTGGGGTGTTTTGTCTAAAACTTCATAAGCAAATTTTCGAGTTTTGAACATCAATTTAGAATCAGATTTGAGTGAAACTAGTATAATTGGACTTGTAATTGAATGGGTTTTCAGATTTTATAAGTTTGGTTGAGTTCCGAGGCGCGGGATCAGGTTGGACTTTTGGGTTGATTTTGGGATTTTGATTAAAGATTCGACCTGTATCAATTGAAATCGTTTCCTTAGATTTTATTTGATTTATTTGAGTTTCTTTTGGCTAGTTTCGAGCCGTTCGGAGGTCGGGACGTACGGAATGGAATTTTGGAGCATCGCTTGGCTTGCGCGGTATTGAACTTGGCTTGTTCAAGGTAAGTAACACTTCTAAACTTGATGCTGAGGGTATGAAACCCCGAATTACGTGTGATGTGTTGGGTGTTGAGGTGATGCACATTCTAGGTAACGGGTGTGTGGGCGTGCATCGTGTGAATTGTGAGTTCGCTATTTCTGTGGTAATGTGTAGTTACCCGATCTTATCAATAATCATGAAGTCTACGTACAAGAGCTATTGAGTCGTGATCCATGTTAGAAAATATGTCTAGGCTACATGCTTATTCTGCTGGGACCCACTGAGGTCATTTCTGTTGTTGAGTTATTTACTTACATTGCAATTTCATACTCAGTCATGTTCATTCATTTCATATCATATCTAAGTTTATGTTGCTATATATTAACACATCATATCATCATTTTTGGGTTAGTTTCATAGCATTGTGAGCCCAAGAGACTGGATAGATTGATGACTGAGTGAGGCCGAGAGCCTGATTGTGAGAGATATTATGGGATCAAGCTGCACGCCGCAACATGTTATATTGATTTATGCCTGGATATGGCTTATTATGGTTCTTGGGCTGAAGGAGCCCCTCCGGAGTCTGTACACGCCCCCAGTGAGTGCGGTTGATTATATGGAGGGATGGATCTTCCCTAGGCGAGGATCTTGCCGGAAGCATTTATATTTGGGGATGGATCTTCCCTAGGCTGAATCGGCCATATACAGTATTGAGTGACTGAGCATGTCGAGTGATTGAGCATGATGAGTGGAAAGTATGAGACAGTGAGATTGAGTACTCTGAGAGTGTGAGTACATGAGTTTATCACTGAGATACATTTCATTTGACATGCATACTTGAAATACCTACATAGATATGCATTTCTTTCTGCCACTCTGGTTTTACTATCATTCATGATTTTACCAGCATATTGGCATGTAGGCATAGAGACGTATTTTCCTCATACCATTTGATAATGAAACATCTTATTTATTGTTGAAAAGCTTTTAGGGAAAATTACAGTTTTCAAACTTACTAATATTTTTGGTGATTTCGGTGAAGGATTTGGGTTTTCACTGATATACTTGAAAAGCAGGCCTATTTTTCTGGAATTGTTAAGGAGCTAAGCATTTTATCTCCGAACTACTTCTTTTATTACTTCCATTATGTTGTTATTGATAGAATTTAAGGGTCCATCAAACTATACAGAGAAACAGGTTCTCTATTAGTTTCCACAGAACACACGCACACTGCAGTAAGCGCCCTCCACTTCCAACCAAGAGGTTGTGAGTTCGAGTCACCCCAAGAGCAAGGTGCGGAGTTCTTGGAGGGAAGAATTCCGAGGGTCATATGGAAACAGCCTCTCTACCCCAGGGTAGGGGTAAGGTCTGCGTACACACTACCCTCCCCAGACCCCACTAGTGGAATTATACTGGGTTGTTGTTGTTGTTGTTGTTGTTGTACATGCACACTGCAGTAGGTAAATGAGACAAATAACTTTTACGTGGAAAACTCCCAGCTCAACGGAATTAAAAAGCACGACCTATACTTGTGGGATTTCAATTTCACTACTGATAAACTTTCAGATTACAGCCTATGTAACCTAGGAATTAACCTCTTAATCCCTCACTAACTTGAAACACTCTATTATAAGCCACTTTGTAATAACTCTATTACAAAGACTTTACAACTCGACTAACTATACCCAAGACACAAACACAATGGTTTATGATTTACAAAGGGTTTCCTATGCAATGCTTCTAAACAAGCTAAGTAGGAATTATAATTGAAGTGCTTTAACAAAGGTGCAACACAACTAAGGACATGTAATGATTCAATACATGAAATGGTCCTTCGTTATGTTGTTCTTTGTTCTTGATGCCCTTGAGAATCACTTGCAATATTGACACAGACTTGAGAGAATGCTTGATCGATTCTGAATATGCAAACATTTTGATTTACCTTTGCTTGATGTGAATAACTCATTTGTGACATCACTTGAATGATGTGAGCAAGTTAGGTAAAGGGCATTCCCCATAGAGTTGACTGCTGCATTGTTTCTGCACTGTAGCGTATGCAGGCAGCAACTTTATAGCTAGGGTAATTGACTTGTGAAGTATCCTAGGGAAACGGTAGCTATCTGTTCCCTCTATTGTTCCTTTGACTCTGAAGAGTTGAACGATATCCCAAGCTGGATCCTTTTGATCTTAAGGTCCTGAGAATGTGTAATAGGTTCCTTATCTGGTTCTTGACAGTAAGTTTGTTGAATCATCAAAATATAACATGGATATACATATTGCCTATCAATTTTCCCCTTTTTGATGATGACAAACTTATAGTTTAAGTTCCCTCTAAGAACCAGCATTTCCTGAATTCCCCCTGAATCTGTTACCCAACATGTTCCCCCTTAATTATTTTCCCCCCTTTTGGCATCATAAAAAGATTAGTAACAGGCTTATAGCAGAGAAAAGTCTAGCTTGAGTTAACTCATGCCACTTGTGTGTACACATCATGACTAAAACTAGAGCATAAAGAAAAGGCATATACAACAAAAAGGATGAAACTGTTATTAATTTTTGGAAATTAAGCATGGAGCAGTTCCATTGTTACCGACACATCCACAAAAGAAAAATAACAAAAACAGAAGTACCGGTCAAAACATCATTAGAACTAAAACAAAAGATAGACACTAGGATTTGATACTAGAAAGGGAACATGTTCTAGGGAGTACTGTAGGGGGAAGGCGTAGATGAAGAGGCAAGGTTTTTAAGAAGGATGTCCATGGGAGCATTAGCTGACATCTCCTCGTTGATCAGTTTCTCTTTCAGGTCCTCAACCTATTTCCTGAGGTCAGCATTTTCTTTGGTCAGACGGGCAACCTCTGTGTTGTGAGCGCTACGGGAACCAGGTGCCTCCTAAAGCTGACTTAGCTGACCCTCAAGAATGGCATTCCTTGCCTTCAGCTTCCTTATCTCATCAATGGCACTGTTTTAGGTGTTTATCAACTGGGAGATAGTAGTAGTGCTGACAACCCCTCAACCTTATCAATGCACTCACATTCCTCGAGGGTGGTCTTGGAGAAGGTTTACTTGCGAGTACCCACTTTGGATTTTCCCAAAGGGACTTTGAAGAGCTCAAAAACTTTAGTGAGGAGGAACCCGTAAGGCAGCCCATGATTAGCATCCTTGAAATCTGCCACCTTCTATATGTGTTTTATCATAATGCCAGGCAGGTTGATAGTTGTGTATCCATCTAGTGCTTCCATGAGAACCAAGTTTTACCTAGATGTAATGGACCGTCGTTCTGCACTAGGGAGAAAAACCTCGTTCACCAATTCAAACAGTAGTTGGTACACTAGAAGGAGGACCTTCTTGTGTGCCCGTTCCCCTTGTTGGACTCCCTTATCCTTCAAGATAGCATTTCTAAAGTTTGAAGAGCAAGTTCCCTGAACAAAAGACAAACCCTCAGCAGGCACTTCCAAGATAGTTCCCAGCATAGCAGAGTCCATCACAAGATCAACACCATTCACCATCACACAAATATGATCATCCTCAACTGTAAAGATGTCAGCATTAATATTATGCACTTCGTCCTCATAAACTTTGGGACAGTCACCTGTGAACATGTGTGTCCACTGTTAGAATTCACAGATCTCCACCAATTGGAACATGCCAGCCACATCCAGAATATCAGGGGCAAATGTACGGCCCCACAACACCTTTTGATTTTTTAATGTTCCTTGCTAGCATCCTAGGTATCATCAATCTGGGCCTTTTTGGAGGAACCAGGTTCCTCACTAGCATCACCCTTCCTTTTTGCTTATGTGCTAGCACTCTTTCTTTCTCAGCAGATTTCCTAGACATCCTTTTTGCAGACACTTTTTAAACTGACTCTTCAGTCACTTGTTCCCCAAATTCCTCAACTACCTTTTCAAAAGATTTTTCATCCTCAACCTTGATCAAGTCCCTTTCACTCACATATGACTGCCTTCTGGACTTTGGAACCGTAAGTTTCTTTGAGGACTTATGAACCAAGGAACTAGGTTCCACTTCTACCTTATCATCAACATCAACGACTAGTACATGAGGCACTACCTTTTCATTTACATCCTTTCTATCTTTCACCAATCTCCTCTTCTTCTTTTCCTTTTTGTTTTTCCTTAAAACTGTCTCAAATTCTTCCTTCTTCTGCAACCTAGTGATGAGTCTTTTAGAAGTTGACTCTTAGGGAGTTGCCTGACTGCTCATTGCCCTGATGAAGCTCACTAGAGCCACATTGTCATAGTCATCTTCACTCCCTTCATTTTCCTCCTCAGACAGAGTTCACATCTCGGGAGGAACAATGGCCAATGGTTCAGCATAGAAATGAGGAGAGGGAGCGGAATCAATACTGACCTGGGGCTCTTTAGAAGAACAAGGAGTTTCATCCTAAGTAGGAGCATTGTGCTCCTTTTGTGTGGAGGGATTGGGTCCCTCAGGAAATTCCCCAGTAGTACTGTCTGGTGCTAGATTTTTGACAGGCACCAGTTCCCTTCCCTTGACCTCTGTACCATTATCTTCCCCCTGAAACTCAGACACACCCTCAGCAGCGAATGAAAGCATATTTTCTATATATTCCTGTTCTTGTAACTCCAAAGTAACTTTAGAAGGCATAAGAGGATCATTACATGTACGATCCAAGACTGGGGCTGCCATTGTTAATTCATCACTGGTATGACCCACACCTTGTTCTTTAGCAGAACTTTCTTCCATTGGTAGACTAGAAAGTTTTTGATTTTCTTCTCCATCCTCTGTGTCTTCATCAACCATCTTTTTCGGTGAGGTAGAAGTAGACATCACAACCATAAATTTCCTAGTAGTCGATGTTTTATGACTCCGATGAGAACCAGAACTCGACTGGGTTGGAGAGGAATCAGAGGGTGGTTGTGACTCTGGCTTAGGATTTGGACTAGTCAGAACATGGAGTGTGGGCTCTATCACTGGTGTTTCAATGGATGTGGAAACAGTGGGGATGATGCTTGGAATATTTTGTATTTCTTGATTGTCAGTCATGGTGGAGTGTAGTTAGTTTAAGAAGAGAGTTTGAAGAAGGGAAAAAAGTGAATTTTGAATTCGTTATATGAATAGTTCTGAAAGTGACTGTGAATGGATTTATCTGAGAGGAGTTAGAGACTAGTTGGGTATCAGTTTTTGGTATTCGGGTCGCTTCATAAAGGGTGAGACGCTTTGATTCTAGCAGAAAAATAAAACTGACAATATAATGATGTGGCGCTGTTTCAGCCGTTTAAAAAATTATGCATGGGAGTATAGAGGAGTTACAAACCTGTGTCAAAGGAACCAGGTTCCCTGACAGAGTTTGAAAATGTAAGCATCATCCTTTGACCAACGTGCAATGCATTAGCTACTTGTTTGCTCTATAATCGTCATGTGGGTCTACCTCTAACGGTATAGAGGTAACATAGACTTTGCCAGAAAACACTTTTTAGCTATTTTACCTGTACATTACTTTCATGGACAATCATCGAGGGACCAATTCATTAGCAAGACTTCATCAACCCTAGTACCAAGCGATTCTTTTCAAAGTGCTCTTTGCTTAGTGCTTTGGTGAAGATATCTGCAATTTGATCTTCTGTGCTGCAAAACTTCATGCAGACGAGCCCTTTCTCAGCATTGTCTCGAAAGTTTTCTAGTTACTGCTTGATCCACATCAGTTGAGCATAGCAAGAGGCAGCTGCCACATACTCAACTTCAGCAGTTGAAAGGGCCACTGAGTTTTGTTTTCTTGTGCCCCATGAGATTAGACACGAACCCAGAGATTGTGCCATACCAAAAGTGTTTTTCCTATCCACTAGATAACCAGCATAGTCAGCATCAACATACCCTATTAAATCAAAGTTATCTCTTGAGGAATAGTAGAGAACCAGGTCCTGCGTTTCTTTGAGATACCTCAGAATCTTCTTTGCAGCCTTTAGACGAGACTCCTTTGGATTGGATTGAAACCTGGCGCAGAGTCCCACACAGAAAATAATGTTTGGTCTACTTGCTGTGAGATATAGAATTGACCCAATAATGCCTCTATACATAGTCTCGTTTATAGGAGAACCAGGTTCATCCATATCTAGGCAAGTGGCAGTGGCAATAGGTGCATCAATGATCTTTGAACTCTCCATCTTAAATCTCTTCAGAAGTTCTTTGATGTACTTGTGCTAACTTATCATTGTGCCCTTAGAAGCCAAGAAGAAATTCAATTCTCCCATCATGCTCATTTCAAACTCGGTTCCCATACGCGTTGCAAACTTTTCACACAGAGATTCATTTGTTGCACCAAAGATGATATAGTTAACATAAACTTGCACAATGCGTATGTTCCTCCCTTGTTTCTTCAGAAATAAGGTATTGCCAATTTTTCCTCTTCTAAAGCTATTTTCTAGAATAAATTTGGACAACCTTTCATACCAAGCACGAGGAGCATGTTTTAGCCTATATAGTGCTTTGTCAAGTTTGAAAACATGATCAAGATGTTCATGATTCTCAAATCCAGGAGGTTGCTAAGACTTCTTCCTTTTAGAAAGCCATTCAGAAATGTACTTTTGACATCCATTTGGAACAACTTGAATTCCATATGAGACGCAAAGGCAATGAGGATTTTGATTGCCTCTATTTGAGAAACTGGATCAAATGTTTCATCAAAGCCAATCCCTTCTTCCTGATTGTACCCTTGAACTACCAGCCTTGCTTTATTTCTGGTTGTGTTTCCAAACTCATCAAGGTTGTTTCTGAATACCCACCTGGTTCCTATAACAGTTCTGTCATCAGGTCGTGGAACCAGGTTCCATACACTGTTCTTCTCAAATTGATGGAGTTCTTCTTGCATAGTAGTAATCCAGTCAGCATCCTTCAATGCTTCCTTGATATTTTTGAGAACAAAACATTTGCAACCAAATGTCTTGTTGTCAAATGTGTAAGCTTGGGCTTCCTTCCGTTCAACAGTTCAAACGGGGCTTTGTTCAGGAAGGACTTGATCATGCACCTGTTCACCAAGTAACATGCAGTGTTGACTGCTTCTACCAAGAAATTTTGCGCAATTCCACTGTCAAGCAACATTGTTCTTGCCATGTCTTCAAGAGTCTTATTCTTCCTACTCCTTGAATGTATCCTTTTTTGCCATTTCCAAAGGACACACTCCCTTCTTACGGAGCTTTGAGTGAAAGGAAATCATTGACGCTTCCAATCTTGTACTTAGAACAAACACTATCCATGTACCATTTTGGCTGCTTCCTTTCACTACTCCCTGCATGAGAATCAAGGGTTAGACTTAGAAACCTAAATAAGTTTGGGTCCCTTGTAATGAGAAAAATGGCGAATTAGACATCTTCTTGTCCAGGCAGGCAATATACGTTTTTTAATGGAGGGACCAGGTTCCTTAGCAGTGGTTACCTTTTCAACAAAAACATTATTTTTTTGTTGGGACTGAAATCTAGCTTTACAGGTTTCTTTAAAATGCCTAGTGTTACCACAGTGAGTGCAGAGCCAATTGTCAGGTACCATAACATACTTGCTTTGAGGGTTGTAGGGAGTTTTTTCCCTTTAGAACCCTATCATTTGCCTGTTTCCCCCATTGTTTTTATACAAGGCAGTGATAGCATAAGAGGACCAGGTCCACTTGAGTAATTTTCTAGATCATTATCAACACTGCCTAGATCTTCTTGAAGCTGTCTGTTTCTCTCAAGTTCGGCATATAGACTAGATTTCACTGATTTTAACTCATCTTCAAACCTAAGGTATGCCTCACTTGCAATTTCCTTTCCCTTTTGGGTAATCTCATGCCTACCTTCCCTTTTTAGTTCCTCAATTGTTACCTTTAGGTCCACGACTACTACAAATAGGTCATCTCTCACATGCTCTATATTGGCAATTCTCTTAGTCAAAGTATCTTTTTCCCTTTTTAAACTCTCAATGGTCTCTCTTTGATCAACCGCAACCACTACTAGATCATCTCTCTCATGTTCTATTTCTCCTAGTTACGTGGTTAGCGCATTTTTGTCATTAATGTGATTGTGATAAGCATCAATTAAAACATTAGCCAACGATATAAGTGTCTTTTGAGAATAGGATTTCAAATTTCTTTGAACATCCAAAAAGTTTACCTCATCTTCATCGTCATCTTTATCATTATCAGATTGTGCCATCAGGGCAAAGATAGGACCATATTCAGTTGCTTCACTTTATACAGCCATCATGGAGATGTCACCTTTGTCACCATCTTTTCCAAATTCACTTGAGGATTCTCTCCATGCAGCAAGAGGCTGTTTCATAACGTTACCGACGACATCTTTTCTTTTGAATCGTTTCTTAAGAATCTGGTTCCTCTTAGCTGCTTTGTCTGAGTTGTGTTTTTACGGATCTTTCTTGAGGAGAGGACAATCTTTGATGAAGTGCCCTGACTTCCCACACCTATGACATAAGTCATAGCCTCTTGGCTTGCTAGAGCTTCCCTTATTTGGAATACCTCCATTTTTGCGGACCATCTTCTGAAATCTCTTTGTCAAGTAAGCCATATCAGTATCCTCACCACTTGATTCATTGTTGTCTGTCTTGAGGACCAGGTTCTTTTCCTTTTTGGGCTCTCTTCTCTCATGATCCTTTTTCTTCTTCATTTCATACATTTTCAGATTACCAATGAGTTCCTCAATGGTCAGCTTCTGTAAATCATTTGCCTCTGTGATGGCATTTACCTTGCTTTTCCAGGAACCAGGTAGTACACTAAGTATTTTCCTGACAAGTTTGTTCCTAGGAATGATTTCTCCCAGTGAGTGAAGCTCATTAATGATAGAGGTGAAGTGAGTGTGCATGTCCTGAATGGACTCGGCGTCCTTCATTCTGAAAAGCTCATACTCAGTTGACAACATGTCGATCTTCGACTGCTTGACTTGAGTTTTCCCTTCGTGTGCTGTTTGAAGAGCCGCCCAGATCTCCTTAACACTCTGACAAGCTGAGATGCAGTTGTATTCATCTGGTCCGATGCCAATGATAGAAATTGTTTTTGCCCTGAAATGCTTCTCAATATCCTTTTTGTCAGCATCGTTGTACTCTTTTCTCTTTTTAGGGATTGTAGTTATTCCCTCATCAACAATTTTCATGGGAACAAAAAGTCTGTCACAGATTACGTCCCACAACACTGAGTCCTCATCCATGTTGAAATCATGCATTCTTGTTTTCCACCAACCATAATATTGACCATTGAAATCTAGGTGGTCTGTACATTGATTGTCCTTACTCGAAGTTTGGTGGAGCAGCCATGATGAAGATCCTTTCTAGGTGTTAACCTTTTAGAAAGAACCTACTCTGGTTCAATTGATAGAATTTAAGGGTCCACCAAACTATATAGAGAACCAGGTTCTCTATTAGTTCCCACAGAACACACGCACACTGCAGTAGGTAAATGAGACAAAGAAGTTTTACGTGGAAAACTCCCAGTTCAACGGGATTAAAAACCACGACCTACCCTTATAGGATTTTAACTTCACTACTGAGCAACTTTCATATTACAACCTACGTAACATAGGAATTAACCTCTTAACCCCTCACTAACTTATAACACTCTATTACAAGCCACTTTGTAATAACTCTATTACAAAGACTTTACAACTCGACTAACTCTATCCAAGACACAAACATAAGGGTTTATGATTTAGAAAGGGTTTCCTATGCAATGCTTCTAAACAAGCTAAGTAGGAATTACAATTGAAGTGCTTTAACAAAGGTGCAACACAACTAAGGACACGTAATGACTCAATAAATGAAACTGGTCCTTCGTCATTTTGTTCTTTGTTCTTTATGCCCTTGAGAATTACTTGCAAGATTGACACAAACTTGAGAGAATGCTTGATCGATTCTGAATGTGCAAGCATTTTGTTTTACCTTTGCTTGATGTAAATAACTTATTTGTGACATCACTTGAATGATGTAAGCAAGTTAGGTAAAAGGAATTCCCCATAAAGTTGACTGTTGCACTGTTTCTACACTGTAGCATGTGCAGGCAACAACTTTATAGCTGGGGAAGTTGACTTGTGCAGTATCCTCGGGAAACAGTAGCAATCTGTTCCCCATGTTGTTCCTTTGACTCTGAAGAGTTGAACCATATCCCAAGCTAAAACCTTTTGATCTTAAGGTCTTGAGAATGTATAACACGTTCCTTATCTGGTTCTTGACAGTAAGTTTGTTACATCATCAAAATATAACAGGGATATACATACAGCCTATTTGTTTTGAACTGTTTTTGGCTATTGGTGTTGGACCTCGACCTGTGTTCCATCTCGTCACTACTTTTGACCTAAGGTTATGTTTACCACTTATTGAGTACATGTTGACGGTTGTACTCATACAACACTTCTGCACCTTACGTGTAGAAGTTGGATGCTGATGTTGTTGTGCACGACGAGATCTGGATTTGAATATGTACCTGCGTTCCGGTCATAACTGCCTCTAGATCTTGGTAGCTTTAGAATTTTAATCTGTTCATGTATATTTCAAACAGATGATGTACCTTGTTTCATACTAGCTTTGTAAACTCTAAATCTTAGAAGCTCATGATTTGTACTACCAGTCCTTGAGAATGTTTGTATAATAGTTAAGTTGTATTATCATTTCTTTTCTTAATAAATCTTATTAAATTGGATAGTTGCTAATTGGCTTACCTGACGGGTTGGGTTAGGCGCCATCATGAATAGGTAGATTTTGGACTGTGACAAGGTGTTATCAGATCTCTAGGTTCATAGGTTCTCAAAGTCATGAGAAAGTGTCTAGTAAAGTCTTGCGGATTGGTAAGATGACATCCATACCTATCTTCGAGAGGCTACATGGCATTTACGATAAACTTTCCATCTTTTTCCCTTAGCGTGCGACATTGATTCAGCTTGAAGCGTAACTCTTTAAATTCCTTCCATGAATTCGTGTGTGCATGTGAGCGCTCAGTATCAGTTGTGCATCGCCGGCTTATAATTCTATGGATGAGGTGCGAGATATGATTTTTGTGTGGTGATGATGGGCCAGTCTGGAGGACTTGAGGCTCGGTTATGGCCGTAGCTTGAGCACAGGGATTTCGGTTGTGTGAGCATGTGCTTTGGGTCTTATATGTCCGGTAGCATCCCCATAAGAGGAATTTTTGACTTGATGAGTGGTTGGATGGCTATATGATGAGTAGGGTATGACTGCGAAATGTGTTCAGATGGTTTGAATATGATAGAAAGAGTTTGCATGAGATGTAAAAGGACTATTGGGTGCTTGATTTCTATCTTAATGTGACGTACAATCTCGAGTTATAAGTGTGTTGAAATATTTTCATGTTGTTTAATTGTGGAACAAATTAGATTCTCATGTCTTGTTGATGATTTCAGACTCAGGATGGTTAAGTTATGGCATAGTAGTTGTGGCTATGAAAGGTTATAGAGAGATGTCACTTTGAAGCTAAGCAGGTGGGTTATAACCTGCAAGGTAATCTACGGATGTGTGACCCTTATGATGTTATATGGAGAGCTTTGTTTTTCTACCATATTATATGTGTTGAGATTTGAATTTGAACTTGGTTGAGAAAGTTGATCTGATCGTCATATGGATGTATGCGAGCTTAGTAGATGATTTGAGGTGCCATATGGTTTGTGCTATGTGAGCTTATGAAGGATTTAGTTGAAGCTCCCTACAGTATTGTGGAAGTAAAAGAGTATAGGCATTGTGAGTTATCGAGCATTTTGATCTATGGCTTCGAGCCAAGTGGGGGAGTCTGCTATCGATGATTTGATTGCATGGTTACATGTTGTATTGGTTTTGGTCTGAGACATACTTGTGGATCGGTCATGATTTGCAAAGGTTGAGATCGAGGATGACTCGAGTAAAGAAATTTCTGGATATGAGTTATGTTACACTTTATGGGTATCTGTGAGTCGTGGGATGATTGAATTATTATTCGTGAAGGATGTAGTGCGCCTGGAGTAGGAAATTGCTTGGTCTCTTAAAGGTAGGGATTACTTATTTGGGTGTTATTGTGCTAAAGGGGCACAGGTCGTTCGGCCCGTTTGGTCGGTGCAATTGAGATTTGAGTAAAGTGGAGGACTCTCGAGAAGGTTCTAATGGATTCAAGATTTATATGTAGCAATTGAGAATTTTCCGAATTTGTATATGGCTAGAATTTGAGATTTGCATTGGATGGTGTCTGGACTTGCGATATTTCTATATCATTATGGATTTTACATTTCAGTATATTAAAGGAAAAAGAAGTGACTTTAGATTCACAGAAGGTCTTTTCGGAGTGGGTGTCTCAGTTGTGGTACTGTTGGGGTGCTTAAGAGAGAATACATTGGCTTATGGGCCTTAGGGCGATGTGGTTCTATGTTAGGATCTTGTGGGGTGAGTTTTGGTTAATGATCGTGGTGTTCTGGAAAAGGGAAGTGTCCATTTGAGCATAATTCGGAAGGAACTAAGAGAAATGGGATAACTTGGTAGTAGGTTGGATCTGTATGTTTATGGATATGATCGGTTCTTTAGGTTCCTATGATGTGGTGAGTCTCTATATGTGTTTTGTGGAAATGCTCTTGGGTTTTGGCGACATGGGTGGCTTGGTTGAGTTAGAGGGATTCGGTTCTGATAGCTAGGTTATGTGAAAATTAATTCCAAAGTGTTCTTGACGGTTTCTGTCATGGCTTGGGATGGATACTTCTTACCGGCATGAAGTACGTGTTGCGTATTGTGATTTTCTTCTGGATGAGATCAAATAGAAGGTTTCTGACTGACCGGGTATGTATTCTACTTTTGACTTAGAGTCCATTATGATATTCTCGTACGTTTCATATGATGGCATGATAACAGTTGTGTGTTGTGTGGAATTGAAGTTTGCATGTGTAAGGCCACAGTCAAGTTTGAAGGGAAGATCATAATTTCTTAGACGGCATGGCGGTTTTCGATGTTTAGATGGATGCTATAACTTCTTGGTAATTCTTGAGATTGGTGCGCATTTTAGAAGGCGCACTGAGTGTTGATTTACGGATGCTTCATTGGTATTTTGGTACTCGCCTGGTTGATTAACTGCTGATATTCAGATTTTGCTATGTGGCACGAAAGCATTATGGAAGTATTCCTCGTGGGATGATCGCATATGTGATATGTGTTAGACATTTGGGCGATGGAGTTGGGAGCAGATATGGTGATTAGTGTGTTCTACGAATTTGGATACTGGGAGTCCTCAGAAGTAGATTGTTTCATGGTTGTGGAATGTGAAGTTGTGGCCAAAGCTAACAAGATGATAGTATGTGTAATGATTCAGTCATTGTAGACTTTCGGAGGGTTATTTATCTATTTGTGGGTGACCAGAGTTGATTAGGGGTCCATTGGTAGGCCCAATGAGGATGTGTATTCTACACCTGATCAGATTGGTTGACTCTGTACTTCTATTGTTGAGGGATGTGTCATTCGGTCCGAGTTGAGCGTATTCATCTGTTGATATGTTCTATGAGTTACCCTTCTATGCCATGAGTGGTTTTGATTTATTGGTTATAAGCACACATGGTGCGGTTCTATTTGGGTCTTGTAGCGGGATTTGAGCGAGATGGTTATTAGGGTGTTGAATGATTGATTGCGGCTTGGTTATGTTCTCTCCGGACTGTGGTATTGTGCTAATTTCTTCTTCGTGGTTATGGTCATACGCTTTAGGTAGTTGATGTCGAATTGCGTGTAGTTGTTGATTTTGAGCATGGTGGCTTGAGGTATCTCAAATGTACCCGTGTACGGATGGGGTCACGCATTGCAGCAGGGTTATGCCGGAATATGATCCTTTGTGTTAGATTCATGTGTTTTGGTTCTACTATGTATGATGGGTTTGTAACATTGCGGTTGTGGTGGTACTTGTTGAGCTTGCGGGACGGTTCTACCATTGGAGTCATTTTCTATGTTTGAGTACATTTGAATTGTTGCGTATTGGTGCACGGATTGCACGGTTTGTGGCTCTGGGTAGTATTGCTATGGCATGTCAGTAGAGTAGCTTGTATTTGATAAGATGATGTCATTGGACCTAGAATGGGTGCTATCTGATCTGAATGTTGTATATTTTGAATGATACTGTTGTTGATCGGCTTAGCAATTGGCTATAGTTCTCGTCGAAGAAGAGGGAGCTCCATAGCTTGTTGATCTGATAAGTGGTTATGCGTTTATGCATGTTTCTTCCATCATTGGCAGTGTACGAAGGTTTTAGAATGAGGTTTTGTTTGATACGAAGTTTATTACCGGTACCGGGTTTGCTTCGATCAGTTATTACGTTCTAAATTATTTCTTTGAGTATTTGAGTTATGTGGTATATCATGTGATTGCATCTTGGTTATGGTTACGATGTTATACAACTTGTTCACACTTATACAGAGTGTAGATGCGAGATTCAGATCTTATGGAAATTCCGGATGTTGGGAATTGGATCCTGTGGTTTATGGGCTAAGGTTGAAGTAATGATCTTCAGTTATGTTGGGTTGTCGGGACTATATGGAGTAGGGTGATGTGGGATCACCCCCGAGTATGTGCATGGTAAGTTTACACGATGGTTTGATGGCTTTGGAACGACTCTCGGCACGTTCGAGGATAAAAGTATGTTTAAGTGGGGGAGGATGTAATGACCCAACCGGCCGTTTCAAGCATTTGCACTTCCCTGGTAGTTTGAGGGAATTAGTAGCTCCGTATGATGTATTATGACTTATGTGAATCATCGGTTTTGGTTTTCAGGTTATTCGCAATCGATTTGGAAGAAAGAATTTCATGATTTAAGCTTGTAGTGGGAAATGTTGACCAAGTTTGACTTTTGTGAATTTGGCCCCATAACAGAGTTTTGATGGTTACATTAGGTCCGGAATGTGATTTTGGACTCGAGCGTATGCCCGGATTTGAATTTGGATATTTCTAGAAGGATTAGGCACTAATCGACGAAAGTTGGAAATTTAAAAGTTTGAAAAGTACATAAGCTTGACCGGGAGTTGACTTTGATGATATCGGGTTCGGATTATGGTTTCGGGAATTTTAATAGCTTCGTTATGTCATTTGGGTCTTGTGTGCAAAATTTGGGTTCATTCCGGGTTGATTTGATATGCTTCGGCGTGAGTTTGTGAAGTTAAAAGTTCATTCTAGTTCAAATTGAGGTACAATTCGTCCTTTCAACGTTGTTATGTGTGATTTGAGGCATCGAGTAGGTCCGCGTTATGCTAAAGGACTTGTTGGTGTATTCGGATGGGGTCTTGGGAGGCCCGGGTGAGTTTCGGACGAGGTTCAGATCATTTTCGTTTCATGTTGCATTGTTGTGGGTATGTTGGTTCTGGTGCTTTCGGATCTATGGAAGAATGGGTGCAGATGCGGACAATTGGCCGCGGAAGCGCAAATAGGCTTGGCTGGAGATCATCGCAGATGCGGAGGAAGAGGCGCACCAGCGTGTGCATAGCAGCTGTGTCCATGGGCGCAGAAGCGAGCTTGAGCGCAACATCGGTATTTTGAAGCGAACCTGTGAGTGCGGTGAAGCGGAGAAATCCCCGCAGGTGTGGAAGACTGGTCGTTAGAGAGACTTCGCAAAAGCAAAATATGTTCTGCAGAAATGGAGGTCGGAGATGCGACATTGTGACCACATATGCGGAAATTGCTAGGCAGAAGCTATAAAAATCTAGGTTTTGGTTCTTTTATCATATTTTGATATTGGGGGCTCGGATTGAGACGATATTTGAAGCGATTTTAACCATATGGATTGGGGTAAGTATTTTCTACTTGGTTTTGATTTTATTTTATGAATCTATCTTCATTTTTGGCAATGGGTTGATGAATTTAAAGAGCAAATAGGGGGGTTTTGTCTAAAACTTCATAAAGCGCATTTTCGAGTTTTGAACATCAATTTGGAATCGAATTTGAGTGAAACTAGTATGGTTGGACTCGTAATTGAATGGGTTGTCGGATTTTATAAGTTTTGTGAAGTTCCGAGGCACGGGCCCAGGTTGGACCTTTGGGTTGACTTTTGGCTTTTGATTAAATATTCGACCTCTATCAATTGGACTTGTATTCTTAGACTTTAATTTATGTATTCGAATTGGTTTTGTCTAGTTTGGAGCCGTTCAAAGGTCGGTACGTGTGGGATGGTAGGTTGGTATGTGTGGGATGAACTGTTGTTGGTTATTGGTGTTGGACCCCGACCTGTGTTCCAGCTCGTCACTACATTAACCTAAGGTTAGGTTTGTTACTTATTGAGTACATGGTGGCGGTTGTGCTCATACTACACTTTTTCACCTTGCGTGTAGATGTTAGATGCGAATGTTGTTGTGCATGGTGGGAGCTGGATTTGAAGATGTACCTGTGTTCCGGTCATAGGTTCCCCGTGATCTTGGTAGCTTTAGAATTTTAATTTGTTTATGTATATTTCAAATAGATTATGTACCTTATTTCATACTAGCTTTGTAAACTCTAAATCTTAGAAGCTCATGATTTGTACTACCAGTCTTTGGGAATTCCTGTATAACAGTTCAGATGTATTATTATTTCTTTTCTTAATAAATCTCATTAAATTGGATAGTTGCTAATTAGCTTACCTGATGGGTTGGGTTAGATGCCATCACGAATAGGTAGATTTTGGACCGTGACAAGTACCATAATTACAAAAACATACACAAATTAAACATGACTAGAGTTCTACAACCATAGGGGATAGATAACAAAAGAAGGAACACTGTAAGACTTGGCAGGGACTGACAAAAAGGACACTGACAAAGGGATAAGTTAGGGGCACTATAAGAGTAGGGGAAGGACGTGGGAGCAAGATCCTTGAGGAGCCCATCGACACAACCATTAGCAGCTCTCTGATCATTGATTAGCTGCTCTTTCAGGTTTACCACCTGTTTCCTCAATTCTGTATTCTCAGCCAGCAAGCGGGAAACTTCTGCACCCCGAGCTCCACTTGAATTTCTGCCTACCCCCCTTTTTATCAACACACTCGCATTTATCCAAGGTGTTTATTGAGAATATTTGTTTATAACTTCCCACAACTGCTCTCCCCAAGTGGACCTCAAATCGTTCATAGACTTTTGTGAGCATGAACCCATATGACAACCCATGATTTCCATCCTTGAAATCTGCCACCTTCTTCATGTGTTCAATCAAAATACCAAGCAGATTAATGGGAGTGTAGCCATCCAATGACTCAAAAAGAACCAGGTTCGCAATAGAGGCAATGAATCGCCTTTCAGTGCTTGGTAGTAATACCTTGTTCACCAACTCGAACATTAGTTGGTATTTTGGAAGTTATGCTTTCTTGTGTACTAATTCCCCTTGTTGAATAGCTTGTGGCTTGAGAATAAGGTTCATAAAACCTGGGGATTAGGACCCCTCCACAGTGGAGAGCCCTTCAGCAGGCACCCCAAGAATATTCCTGAGCACAGCCTCATCAATCACAAAGTCTACCCTATTAACCTTCAAACAGATGGTGTCAACTTCTATTATAAACAAATTAGCATAGAAACTGCGAACTTCCTCCTTATGGACCTTTGGACTCTAAAAAGTGAAGAGATGAGTCCACTTTTGGATGTCGCAGATTTCAACCAACTGCCTTATTCCAAACTTATCAAGAATATCAGTGTCAAAAACTCTGCCCCGCAGAACTATTTGCTTTTTCAATTTTGCTTTCCTTTAACTCAGACATATAAACTCTGGCCTTCTTTGAGGAACCAAGTTCCCCACTCCTTTTTGGCTTCCTTTCGATAGACTTCTTTTTTCCAACACTTTTCTCCTTCCCAATTGACTTCTCCGTCTTACCAGATTTCTCCTTCTCAACACTTTCTTCCCCACTAGTTTCAGCAACCTTTGCCTATGATGCCTTCTTCTATTTTGCAGACACAACCTTCTTAGATGTTTTACGGACAAGAGAAGCAGTTGTCTCATTCAACACCTCATCCTCAACTTCAAAAATAGTTTTCAAAGGCACAACCTCCTCACCAACCAGTCTACGTTTCACAAGTCTTCTTCTTATCTTTTTCTCCTTATTCCCCTTTAGAGAATTGTCAAGAGCAACCATTTTCAACTTCTTACTGGTGGGTCTTTTAGGAACAGACTTTTGAGTAGCTGTCCCACCACTCCTAGCAGTGAAAAACTAGGCTACAAACATATTGTCATAGTCTTCCTCACTTTCATCTCCTTCTCCTTCTGACATAGACTTCATCTCAAGGTACATCATTTTAAAAGGGACTACATCAAGGTGAGGGGAAGAGTTAGGGTCAGTACTGTCCAGGGGCTGTTTAGCAGAGCATGGAGTTTTATCCCACTTAGGAGCAAAATATTCCTCTTGGCCATAGGGACAGGTCCCTTTGTGAGCTCCCCTGTAATACTGACCGGTGTTATGTCACTTTGAGGCACCTAGTCTCTATCCCCTCGTTCTTCCCCAAGAACCCTAATACTTATACAACAGGACACAGAATCCCCAACCGGACTTCCCTCAGCAACAACAATTAAGATATTTTCCTTTTTCTAACCGTTATTATCCAACAATGCAATATTAGTAAGGGCGGGTGGAGTATTACTTGATGATGATAGGACGTTCATATCAAACCCCTAAATTATTGAGGTTTCAGAGACACCAGATACTGACTCCTCACCACCAAGACCAGTGAAAACCACTTTGTCCATAACTTCTTCCTCAAACACATTGACTAGAGACCTCTGCACCTTCATCTCCTTCCCCTAGTTCTTCTGTGGTTTGGAGAAAATGGGAGGTGGACGGAGGTCCTTACACATCCATTTTCTTTGTGGTAGCAGAAGGTGAGGAAGAACCAATAAACCTTTCGGGAGTTTGATTTTTTCGGTTACGATGGGAACCAGAACTGGATGGATTGGGGAAGGAGACTGTAGGTGGTGGTTGGAAATTAGGGTTTCAGAGGGTGAAGGTTGGGGATCCGATCCTTATGGTTGTGCTTCACGAGACCAAGACATTGTAAGGATTTTAGTGGTGGATTTTGGAGACTCAGATTCTGGTGAAGACATGGTAGATTTTGGAGAGTGAAGACACAAGAGGAGGGTTTTCAGAGAGAAAGTGTGTTTGATGTAGACAGTTTTGAGAGAGACTGACCTTTTGGGCGGTATTTAGAAGGAAGGAGGGACACAATCAGAAAAAAATACCAAAACTTTCCAATTGTTTCTTGATCCACAGCAATTGGGCACCATAGGAGGCAACTACTACATACTCAACTTCTATAGTAGAGAGGGCCACATAATTTTATTTTTTGTACCCCATGAAATTAAGCATGAACCCAGAAAATGAGTCATGCCAGATGTACTCTTTCTATCCACCATATAACCAACATAATCAGTATCAGCATACACAATAAAATTAAAATTATCTCCCGAGGGATAATAGAGGACCAGGTTTTGTGTTCCTTTGAGATACCTCAGAATACTTTTGGTAGCATTCAAATGCGATTCTTTAGGACTTGATTGGAATCTAGCACACAACCTCACACTAAACACAATGTCATATTTGTTGTTGTAAGGTACAAGAGAGATCCAATGATACCTCAGCTTTCTATCTCAAACCTCTATAGAAGCTCTTTAATGTATTTCTGTTGACTTATCATCGTTCCATTAGAGGTTTTCTTAAGTTGTAGTCCTATGAACAAGTTTAGTTCCCACATCATACTCATCTCAAACTCTCTTACCATAAGCTTTGCAAACTCCTCACACACATAATCATTTGTTGCATAAAAAATGATGTCATCAACATACATCTACACAATTAGTAGGTTCCTCCTTCTTTTCGTTTTAAAAAAAAAAGTGTTGTCAATTTTCCCTCTAGTGAAGTCATTCTCTAGAAGGAACCTGAAAACCTTTTCATACCATACACAAGGGGCCTACTTCAATCCATATAAAGCCTTATCAAGCTTGAAGATACGTTTAGGATGTTCATGGCATTCAAAAATAGGTGGTTGTGACAAAATCTTTGTCCTTCACATATACATTCAGAAATGCACTCTTAACGTCTATTTGGAATAATGTGAATTCTATATAAAATGCAAAAGCAATGAGAGTTCAGATAGCTTCCATTCTTGCAACTTGAGCAAAAGTTTCATCATAATCAATTCCTTCTTCCCTTGGACCACCAGCGTGGCTTTAGTTTTTGTTGTATAGCCAAACTCATCAAGCTTGTTTCTGAACACCCACTTAGTTCCAATAATTGTTATGTCTGGGAGTCGAGAAGCCAGGTGCCACACGTAGTTCCTCTCAAATTGATTGATCTCCTCTTGCATAGCGGCAATCCAGTGAGCATCTTTCAATGCTTCCTTGATATTTTTTGACTCAATTTGAAATGAGAAAGCAGAGAAGGAAAACATGTTTCTTATCTTGGATCTACTCTGAATACTTGAATCCAAATGAGTGATTATGTTTTGGAGAGGCTGTGAGATTTTGTGCTTCAAGTTAGGCACCTAGGTTTCAGGATGTGAGAGACCAAGTTCCTCCGAATCAGCTAGAATTTCTGCGGCATCTTCTTCACTAGACTCCTTGACCGTCACGAACCAAAATCCAACTACTCGTGATGGCACCTATCCCAACCCGATAGGTAAGCCAATAACCAACTATCCAATATAATCTGATTTATTAAGAGAAGAAATGATAATACAACTCAAATATTATACAAAGGATTTCCCAAGGACTGGTAGTACAAATCATGAGCTTCTAAGATATAGATTTTTACAAGATTGAACTGCAATAATTACAACATCTGTTGAAATGTAAATGAACAGAATTCGAATCTAATGCTACCAAGGACAAGTGATAGCCATAACTGAAACGCAGGTACATCTGCTCTCGCCGTACACAACAACCACAGCATGGAACATCTGCACGCAAGGTGAAGAAGTGTAGTATCAGTACAACCGACCCAATGTACTCAATAAGTAACAAACCTAACCTTAGGTTGAAAGTAGTGATGAGCTGGCACAATGGTCAGAGTCCAACTCCTATAACCATCAACAGTTCATAACAATATAATAAAGATGGTACAAGAAATAGCTCAGCTCGTTCACAGTTATGGAAAATAGGCATGCTTTTCAAGTATAACAGTAAATCTTAAATCTTTCACCGAAAGGGCGAATCCTGTTGAAGCGCTAATATAACCTACTACTGCGAGCAACCCAATCCACATATAGCCCTAAGGTCTTTTGCGGCGCGCAACCTGATCTACATATAGCCATAAAGCTTATTGCGGCGTGCAACCTAACCCACATATATATATCCATAAGGCTTGTTGCAGCATGCAACCAGATCCATATATATATATATATATATATATATATATAATACCTGAGGCGACGTGCAGCCCGATCCCATCGATATCACTCACAATCCGGCCCTCAGGCCCCAACTCATTCATCTATCTCTCTAGTCTCTCGGGCTCACAAATCTCATGTTAATCAGTCCAAACAATTATAACAATATGATGTGACAATGAATGATAACAGAGACTTATATATGATATGTAAATGAAGGAACGTGACTGAGTATGTAGATGCAATTTAAGCAAATAACTCAACAGCAGAGATGACCTCGGTAGGTACCAACAGAATAAGCATATAGCCTAAACATGATTTCTAATATGATTAACAACTCAATATCTCTAACACATGGAAATTTCAAGGATAGCAACAAGATTAAGTGACTACACAGTATCACATAATCAACCAAGTCATAATTTATGCGGTGCATGCCCACACGCCCATCACGTAGCATGTGCGTTACCTTAACACTAAGCACATAACATGTATATTCAGGGGTTCATACCCTCAACACCAAGTTTATAAGTGTTACTTGTCTAGAAAAGCCAAATCCAATACCAAGAAGCCAAACGATGCTCCAAAAATGCCATCCCGCGCGTACCGACCTCTGAATGGCTCGAAACTAGCCCAAAGCAACTCAAATACATCAAATATTACTAAAGGAACGAAACCCAATCGATAAAGGTCGAATCTTTCATCAAAAGCCCAAAATCAACCAAAAGGCCAAACATGGGCTCGTACCTCGGAACTCGACAAAACTCACAAAATTTGGTGACTCATTCAATTACGAGTCGAACCATACTAGTTTCTCTCCAATCTGACTCTGAATCGACGTTCAAAACTCAAAACTTCACTCTATAAAACTTTAGACAAAAACCCCCAATTTCTCTTTTTTATCATCAACCAAATGCAAAAAACGAGGATATATTCATAAAATATAATCAAACCTAGTAGAGAACACTTACCCCAATCCATATGGCAAACATCGCTTCAATCTGAGCTCCATAGCTCCAAATATCACAAAATGGCCAAAACCCCCGAAATATAGCTTCTGCCCAGGTATTTACACTTAGCGAGCACGGAAAATTCTTCTCGATCGCGAAGTATAACTTTTCTCACCTCAAACTTGCCATTCGCGATCGCGGAAAGCCCATCGCGATCAGGAAGAACAAGCTGCCCAACTCCTCGAGAGAGCATCTAGTATAATGGCCATAACTCTTTTGTACAAAACGCGAAATGACAAATGGTTTAATTTTCTAAAAATTAGACACCAAGGGCTACAACTTTTAGTTTTTGTATCATCTCCAAATTCCTAATATATTGCAAGATATGAGCTTCCAAAGTCCACGATATGCAACAGAAATTTCTTCTTCGCGAACGCGATTCACAGACCCCTTTCTCCCATTTTCCTCTTCGCGAACATGATGCACACTGGTGTAGCAAAATACCAGCAATAACAAATGGCCTAGAAATGGTCCAAAACCACCCCAAAATTCACCCGAGCCCCTCGGGACCCTGTCCGATCATACCAACAAGTCTCAAAATATATTACGGACCTACTCGAGGCCCGCAATCCCATATAAAAGCATCAAAATGACGAATCGCACCACCATTCAATATTCTCAAAGTTAACTCTCGATCAAACTTATGGACTTTCTAAACCTTTAAATTCCCAACTTTCGCCAATTAGCGCCGAAACCTTCTAAAAATATCCAAATGTCAATCCAATCATACGCTAGAGTCCAAAATCACCATCCAGACCTAATGGAACCATCAAAACTTCGTTCCAATTTCAAATACACAAAAGTCAAACTTTGTCAACTCTTCCAACTTAAAACTTCAAACATGAAATTCATACGTCCAAATCACTTTCAAAAAACCTGAAAATAAAAACCGATGATTAACACAAGTCATAATACATCATACGATGCTGCACTAAAATTTAAATAGCTGAAAGGAATGCAAATGATCGAAATGACCGGCTGAGTCGTTACATTGACCTAACTCATTAAATATGCCTTCCCGTTTGCAATATTAATAACTTCTCTAGGGACCTTTGAATAATATCCATCTTGATCACCCTTATACTGTGAATCTTTCCCACTTGAGTGGTCTGATTCTTCAAAGATTACATGTATGCTTTCCTCAACACATTGAGTCCTTTTATTTTAGACCTTGTATGCTTTACATTGTGAATAATAACATAGAAAGATTCCTTCATCACTTTTAGCTTCAAATTATACAAACGCTTCCTTACGATTATTGAGAACAAAGCATTTGAATCCAAATGCTCTCAGGTAAGTCAGATTTGTTTTTCTCCCACTAAGCAGCTCATATGAGGTCTTGTTTAGAAGGGACCTGATCATGCAACAATTAATCAAATAACAGGCAGTGTTCACTACTTCAGCCCAAAAACGCTTTGGTACACCCTAGTCAATTAACATCGTTCTTGCCATATCTTTATGAGTCCTATTTTTCTTCTCTATAACACCATTTTTTGGGGTGTTCTAGAATCAGAAAAATTATGACTTATAACATTTTCAGCATAGAATGCATCAAATTTTGAATTGTCAAACTCGATGCCATGATCAGATATAATGCTCACAACATTGTGGCTCATTTTTACATGATTTCGCTTCACAAAAGCAGCAAAGATTGGAAACGTTTCATCCTTGGTTTTGAGAAATAAGGTCCACATGAATCTGGAATAGTTGTCAATAATAACGAAGATATACTTCTTTCCTCCTTTGATGGGCATCCTCATAGGTCCACACAGATCTATATGGAGAAGATTCAATGGCCTTGAGGTGCTCACTTCCTTCTTTTGCTTGAATGAGGATTCTTTAGGACTTGATTGGAATCTAGTTCACAACCCAACACTAAACATAATATTAGGTATGTTGGATGTAAGGTACAAGAGAGATCCAATGATACCCCGATACATAGTTTCATTTACAGGGGAACTAAGTCCGTCTATGTCTAAATGAATTGCAGTAGCAATAGGAGTATCAATGGTCTTTGAGATATCCATCTCAAACCTCTACAGAAGCTCCTAACTGTATTTCTGCTGACTTATCATCGTTCCCTTAGAGGTTTTCTTAACTTGTAGTCCTAGGAAGAAGTTTAGTTCCCCCATCATACTCATCTCAAACTCGCTTCCCATAAGATTTGTGAACTCCTCACACACAGAATCATTTGTTGCATAAAAAATGTTATCATCAACATAGACCTGAACAATTAGTAGGTTCCTCCCTCTTTTCTTTCGACAAAAAAGTGTTGTCAATTTACCATCTAGTGAAGCCATTCTCTAGAAGGAACCTAGAAAACTTTTCATACCATGCACAAAGGGCCTACTTTAATCCATATAAATCCTTATCAAGCATGAAGACATGTTCAGGATGTACATGGCATTCAAAAATAGGTGGTTGTTTGACAAAATCTTCTTCGTTCTATACATTCAGAAATGCACTCTTAACATCCATTTGGAACAATGTGAATTCTATATGAGATGCAAAAGCAATGAGAGTTCAGATGGCTTCCATTCTTGCAACTTGAGCAAAAGTTTCATCATAATCAATTCCTTCTTCTTGATTATAACCTTGGACCGCCAGCATGGCTTTATTTCTTATTGTATAGACAAACTCATCAAGCTTGTTTCTGAACCACCACCTAGTTCCAATAATTGTTCTGTCTGAGAGTCGAGAAGCCAGGTGCCACATGTTGTTCCTCTCAAATTGATGGAGCTCCTCTTGCATAGTGGAAATCCAGTGAGCATCTTTCAATGCTTCCTTGATATTTGTTTACTCCATTTAAGATGAGAAAAAAGAGAAGGAAAACATGTTTCTTGTCTTGGATCTAGTCTGAATCCTTGAATCCAAATGAGTGATTACGTTTTGGAGAGGGTGTGAACTTTTGTGCTTCAAGTTAGACACCTAGGTTTTAGGATGTGAGAGACCAAGTTCCGCCGAATCAGCTAGATGTTTTGCGGCATCTTCTTCACTAGACTCCTTGACCATCACGACCCAAAATCAAACTAGTCGTGATGACACCTATCCCAACCCGCTAGGTAAGCCAATTACCAACTATCCAATATAATCAGATTTATTAAGAGAAGAAATGATAATACAACTGAACTATTATACAAAGGATTTCCCAAGGACTGGTAGTACAAATCATGAGATTCTAAGATATAGATTTTTATAAGACTGAACTGAAAAAATTAAAACATCTGTTGAAATGTAAATGAACAGAATTCGAATCTAATGCTACCAAGGACAAGTGATATCCCTAAATGGAACGCAGGTACAACTTCAGATCCATCTCTCACCGCACACAGCAACCTCAGCATCCAACATATGCATGGAAGGTGGAGAAGTGCAGTATGAGTACAACCGACCCCATGTACTAAATAAGTAACAAACCTAACCTTAGGTTGAAAGTAGTGACGAGCTGGGATAATGGTCAGAGTCCAACTCCAATAACCATTAACAATTGATAACAATATAATAAAGATGGTACAAGAAATATCTCAGCTCGTTCACAGTTATGGAAAATATGCATGCTTTTCAAGTATAACAGTAAATCTCAAATCTTTTACCGAAATACCAAAAATATGAGTAAGTTCTAAAACTGTGATTTTTCCCAAAAAACTTTCAACAACAGTTAAGAAGTCTCATTATCAGATGGCACGAGGAAAGTACATCTATATGCCTACATGTCAATGTGCATGTGAATGTCATAAATGTCAAAAAAACGTGTAATATGAGGGAATGCATTTCTATGCCTGTGTGCCAAGTATACATGTCAATGAAATGCACCACAGTGGTGAATGCATCTACCCACACTCTCATAGTACTCAATCTCACTTTCTCACACTCCCACTCATCACGCTCAATCACTCAACACACTCGATCACTCAACACTTTACGGTACCTGCTGCGGCGCGTAGCCCGATCCCATCATGAATCAATAGAACTTGCACTCACTGTGGGTGTGCAGACTCCAAATGGGTAGATCCTACTCAAGCGCTAATGTAACCTGCTGCGACATGCAACCGGATCCATATATAGCCCTAAGGTCTTTTGCGGTGCGCATCCCGCTCCACATATAGCCATAAGGCTTGTTGAGGCATGCAACCTGATCCACATATATATATAGCCATAAGGCTTGTTGCGGCGTGCAACCAAATCCATATATATATATATATATATATATATATATATATATAATATCTGATGCAACGTGCAGCCCGATCCCATCAATATTACTCACAATCCGGACCTCAGGCCGCAACTCAGTCATCAATCTCTCGAGTCTCTTGGGCTCACAAATCTCATGTCAATCAGTCCAAACAATTAAAACAATATGATGTGACAACGAATGATAACAGAGACTTATATATGATATGTAAATGAAGGAACGTGACTGAGTATGTAGATGCAATTTAAGCAAATAACTCAACAGCAGAGATGACCTCGGTAGGTACCAACAGAATAAGCATATAGCCTAAACATGATTTCTAATATGATTCACACCTCAATTTCTCTAACACATGGAAATTTCAAGGATAGCAACAGATTAAGTAACTACACAATATCACATAATCAACCAAGTCATAATTCATGCGGTGCACGCCCACACGCCCGTCACGTAGCATGCGCGTCACCTTAACACTAAGCACATAACATGTATATTCAGGGGTTCATACCCTCAATGCCAAGTTTAGAAGTGTTACTTGTCTCGAAAATGCCAAATCCAATACTCAACTCAAATACATCAAATATTGCCAAAGGAAACAAACCCAACCGTTAAAGGTAGAATCTTTCATCCAAAGCCCAAAATCAACCAAAAAGTCAAACATAGGCCCGCACCTCGCAACCCGACAAAACTCACAAAATTCGACAACTCATTCAACTACCAGTCGAACCATACTAGTTTTACTCAAATCCGACTCCGAATCGACGTTCAAAACTCAAAAATTCACTCTATAAAACTTTAGACAAAAACCCCCCAATTTCTCTTTTTTATCATCAACCAAATGCAAACAATAAGGATAGATTCATGAAATATAATCAACTCGAGTAGAGAACACTTACCCCAATCCATATGGTGAAAATCGCTTTAAAAATCACTTCAATCCTAGCTCCATAGCTCCAAATATGACAAAATGGCTGAAACCTCTGAAATATAGCTTCTACCCAGGTATTTACCCTTAGCGAGCATGGAAAATGCTTCTCGATCGCGAAGTACAACTTTTCACAGCTCAAAATTGCTATTCGCGATCGCGAAGAACAAGCTGCCCAACTCCTCTAGATAACATCTAGTATAATGGCCATAACATTTTTGTACAAAACTCGAAATGATAAATGGTTTAATTTTCTGAAAACTAGATACCAAGGGCTACAACTTTATTTTTGTATCATATCCAAATTCCTTAAATATTGCAAGATATGAGCTTCCAAAGTCCACGATATGCATCAGAAATTTCTTCTTCGCGAACGCGATACACATACCCTTTTCTCCCATTTTCCTCTTCGCGGACGTGATCCAATGTCCGCGATCGTGATGCACACTGTTGAAGCAAAACACCAGCAATTAAAAATGGCCTAGAAATGGTCCAAAATCACTCTAAAATTCACCCGAGCCCCTCGGGACCCCGTCCGAACATACCAACAAGTCTCAAAACATATTACGGACCTATTCGAGGCCCCAAATCCCATATACAAACATCGAAATGACGAATTACACCACAATTCAATATCCTCAAAGTTAACTCTCGATCAAACTTATGGACTTTCCAAACCTTTAAATTCCCAACTTTCGCCAATTAGCGCCGAAACCTTCTAGAAGTATCTAAATGCCAATCCGAGCATACGTTAGAGTCCAAAATCACCATCCAGACCTAATGGAACCATCAAAACTCTGTTCTGGTTTCAAATACACAAAATTCAAACTTTTTCAACTCTTCCAACTTAAAGCTTCATACATAAAATTCATACTTCCAAATCACTTTAGAAAGACCTGAAAATCAAAACCGAAGATTCACACAAGTCATAATACATCATACGATGCTGCACTAGAATTCAAATAGCTGAACGAAATACAAATGATCATAATGACCGGCTGGGTCATTACATTGACCTAACTCATTAAATCTGCCTTCCCGTTTGCCATATTAATAACTTCTCTAGGGACCTTTGAATAATATCCATCTTGATTACCATTGTACTGTGAATCTTTCCCACTTGAGTGGTCTAATTCATAAAAGATTACATGTATGGTTTCCTCAACACATTGAGTCCTTTTGTTGTAGACCTTGTATGCTTTACTTTGTGAATAATAACATTGAAAGATTCCTTCATCATTTTAGCTTCAAATTATACAAAACGCTTCCTTACGATTATTGAGAACAAAGCATTTGCATCCAAATGCTCTCAGGTAAGTCAGATTTGTTTTTCTCCCATTAAGCAGCTCATATGGGGTCTTGTTTAGAAGGGACCTGATCATGCACCAATTAATCAAATAACAACCAGTGTTCACTACTTCAACCCAAAAACGCTTTGGTACACCCTATCTAATCAACATTGTTCTTGCCATATCTTTATAAGTCTGATTTTTCTTCTCTATAACACCATTTTTTAGGGTGTTCTAGGAGCAGAAAAATTATTACTTATACCATTTTCAGCACAGAATTCATCAAATGTATCATTCTGAAACTTGATGCCATGATCAGATATAATGCTCACAACATTGTGGCTCATTTTTACTTGATTCTACTTCACAAAAGCAGCAAAGAATGGAAAGGTTTCATCCTTGGTTTTGAGAAATAAGGTCCACGTGAATCTGGAATAGTCATTAATAATAACGAAGATGTACTTCTTTCCTCCTTTGCTGGGCATCCTCAAAGGTCCACACAGATCTATATGGAGAAGATTCAGTGACCTTGAGGTACTCACTTCCTTTTTTGGCTTGAATGAGGACCTGACTTGCTTTCCTTTCACACATGCATCACACACCTTGTGATCTTTGAACTTTGACTACGGAAACCCACAAACCAGGTCCTTCTTGATTAACTTGTTCAATAGCGTAAAGCTTGAATGTTACAATCTTCTGTGCATAGCTAACATTATCATCAACATCACTCAAACATGTTAAATCACCAATATGTAGGGACTCAAAGTCTGCAACATAGATGTTTTAAATCCTTTTGCATCTAGAACCACTTCACCGATTATAAGATTGGAGACAGTGCAAGACTTTGACAAAGAACTCCACTTTGTTTCCTTTATCACAGATTTGGAGACACTCAACATGTTGTATTTCAAGCCATTTACATAATACACATTTTCTATTGAGTGATTGAGTGTTTTTCCAATTTTTCTAACTCCCATATGTATCCCTTTTTGCCATTTCCAAAGGACACACTCCTACCTAGCAGGGCTTTGAGTGAAAGAAAATCATCTGTATTTCCAGTCAAGTGTTTAGAGAAGCCATTATCCATATACCATCTTTGGCAACTTCTTTTCACTGTTGCCTGCACAAGGAAATCAAAGATTAGACTTAGAAGCCCAAATAAGTTTGGGTACTTTGTAACGAGGGAAGGGGCAAATTAGACTTCTTTTTGTCCAAGCACATATCACACATTTCCTTTTAAGGGAAACAACTTCCATAGCAGTAGATACGTTTTCAACAAAAACTTTGTTTTCTGTTGGGACTATAACCTTGCTTTACAAGAATCTTTGTAATGACCAGTATTACCATAGTGAGTGCAAAGTCAGTTATCAGGCACAATAACGTACTTGCTATGTGGGTTGTAGGGAGCCTTTTCTTTTCGGAACCCGGTTCCTTACATGTTACCGACATTACTTTTATACATGGAAGTGATTGTGTCAGAGGACCAGGTCCACTTTAGAGATTTATCTATATCATTTTATTAGATATGGATTTTAATGATAGAAAATAACTTAATTCTACCTACAAGGAAACCAATCCCAAACGATGTCATGAGAATGGGAAAGATTCTAACAGAAAATCTAGAAGCACAAAACAAGGAGGCAAGATTTAAGGAGTACAACTGTTGTAACTATACATTCTATGGAAACTATATATTCGAATGAACCATTTACGGAAGGCATCAATAAATCAGCATAAGATGCTCAATCAATCAGCATAGAAGATCAATCATGTAGATTTGCGAATCAACTATTTATGAAAGGCATCAATCAATCAGTGTAGAAGATCTTCTCAGAATATTCTCTTCAACGGCTCGCAAGAAAAAGGAAATCAAGGAAGCAACGAAAGGAAAAATCCATTCTATTTCTGGAATGAAATCATCTTGATTGATGTTGAAAATCAACTCCCTTGGGTTGTTGTTCAATCATTACACTATCACGCCGTGCAGAATGGCCACTAACTAGCCATATATATTATATAGAAGATACCAAGTTTTGACATACTTTGATCAAACCAATTTTAATCTCTCTGTTCTACTTCAAACAAGCATTGTAGTCTGCTATAGATTTCTTGTGTAACTAAGAAGAGAAGGGAGATAAAGAGAGAAAAGAACACTGACGAGGCATTGTATCAATTATAGGAGATAAGTACAAAGTGACCAAAAGATGTTAGTGTATAACAACATCAACTCATTTGTACTAAGCCACTTCATACTTGAAATAGATCACCATTGCAACCCAAGGGGACTGGACGTAGGATTCACTCTGAATCCGAACAAGTATACAAAATTCTGTATCATTTATTTCTGCAATTTACTTTCTTATATTTAGTTTTGAAAATCCAGTCGACTAGAACGCAAGTTAGTCGAATAGAACGCAAAAGAAAAGAAAATTTACAATCCCCCCCCCCCCC